>JAGTYA010001483.1:0-10805 GCA_024291935.2 Okapia johnstoni | reverse complement strand
AGAGGCTCCCCGAGGCGCCACGCCCCCGATTCAGAGAGGCCACCCCCGCTTCCCCCCCCCTGCGCCGCGCGGAAAAGCACGACCTTCGCCCCTGCATTCGAGGGGAAGCCCGATTGCCCTTGGCTGTGACCGGGAGAGAATAAGGCTGAGTCCCCTCGACTCCCTGGAGGCCACCCCACAGGTGCCAGTTATACCTGTCCCCTCCCCCCCTCCGGGGACCCCCGAGGGTCCTAGCTCCATGCCTGACGCGGACTTTTCCCCTTGCAGGGCATGGAGAGCATCCCCGGCACCTGTTCCGGCTCCGAACGGGGCTTTACTCCTTGCGGGCGACTCCAGGGAGTCCCCCGAGATCCCCGGGCCAACCTGCCAAGAAAGCTGCGCTTCCCGCCACACCGCGAGGGGCGTCCCCCGGGCCCCCCTCATTGCGAGAACGGTGCCCTTGAGGGATCAGCAGCGACGCGAGAGCCCGTCCTGCCTTCACTCTGGCGCTGCAACGGAGGCTGTGACTTCCCTCTAGGCTAGCCCCGCCCAGAGGTTCCCTGGGATAAAAGACCCGTGTCCACAGGACAGGCGAGCGGAACCCTTAGTCTCCAGAGAGGCCGCTCGCGAGGGGCCCCCCCGTCGCCGTCCGGCCCCTCCTCTCGAAACGGGGGTCCAATCCCCTATCCCACCCCCCCCCCCCCGAATGCCATCGCCCGTCCCTACATTTCCCTCCGCAACCTCCAGAGCGGGACCCTCGCCTCTCCTGAGGTTCGAGAAGAGGCCCCAAGGGGCCCATTCCGGCCATGCAAGACCAAAGGATCCCCGACATTATCCCCATCGGCAAAGGGAGTCCAGTTCTCCCTGGACGTGACCACATGGGAGAAGCCCAGCAGCCCCTGGCGAACTCAAAGGAGGCCCTGGACTTCTCATAGGCACATTAAAACCCAAGAGAGGCTCCCCGAGGGCGCCACGCCCCTGATTCAGAGAGGTGCCACCGCCCGCTTTCCCCCTGCCCTCGCGGAAAAGCCCGACCTTCGCTGCCCTGCATTTCGAGGGGAAAGCCCGATCTCGCCTCTGGCTGTGACCGGAGAGAAAGGCTGAGTCCCCCTCGGACTCCCAGAGGCCACCACCACAGAGTGCCAGAATACCTGTCCCCCCTCTCCACCACCCCGTCGGCACCCCCCGAGGGTCCCTAGCTCCCTGCCTGACGCGGATCCACAGGCGCTGCAGCGCCTCCTGGCGAATCCCAAAGGCTGCTCGGAGCCCCCTGTCCGCGCGCAAGGAGCCATGGCGACCCCGCTGGGCTAAACGGGGGAGACGGGCCGGGGTACCCGCCGCAACTCGAGAATGCAAACCGCCGAAAGTCGAGAACACCCCCGTGAGGCCACGCCCATAGAGGGAGGGAGGCGCATTTCCTTGCAGGGCCATGGACAGCATGGCCCCGGCACCTGTGTCCGGCTCCGAACAGGGCTTGACTCCTTGCGCGCGACTCCAGGTGTCCCCCGATATCCACCCGGGCCAACGCTGCCAATAAAGCGGGCCTTCCCGCCACACTCTGCTTCCTAGGGCGTCCCCCGGCCCCCCCACCTTGCGAGACGAGGGCCCTAGTGGGTTTCTGCAAGCGACGCATAGGCCGTCCTGCGCTTCTTGCCTGTCGGCTGCAACGTGAAGCTGGACTCCCCCTCTAGGCGGACCCAGCACGACCCCTCGCAGCCCCGTGTCCACAGGCGAAGCGGGAACCCTGAGTCTCCTCGCAGAGGCCGCTCGCGAGGTGCCACCCCGTCGCCTGTCGGACCCGTTTTCCTCTCGAAAGGGGGGTCCAATCCCCTTCTGAATGCCATCGCATATCCTTACATTTCCCATCGCACCTCCAGGTGCGGGACTGCTCCGCCTGTCTCCTAAGGTTCGAGAAGAGGCCCCCAAGGGGCCCAGTCCGGCCCGCAAGACAACGGTCCCAAGCGACGGAACCCCCACAAGTCGGCAAGCGAGTCCATTCCCTGGACGTGATGGCGAGGGGAATCCCAGCACGCCCCGAGCGATATCAAAGGAGGCCATGGACTTCTCTAAGGCAACAAGAGAACCACCCCGAGGGCGCCACGCCCCGCGATTAAAGAGCCACCCCCGCTGGCCCCAGCGCCGCGGCGGAAAAGTCAGCGCCTTCCCCCATGCATTTCGAGGCGAAGGCCCGATTGCCCTTGGCCTGAGACCATGGAGAGGAAAGAGCTGAGGTCCCCTCGACTCCCTGGGGGAAAAAGAGCCACCCCACAGGGGCCAGTTAGACGGCCCTCCCCCCCCCCCGTCCGGAGACTCCCCGAGGGGCTAAAGCTCCATGCCTGACGCGGTACCCCAGGGGCGCTTGTGCAGCGCCTCCTGGCGAATCCCGAGGCTGCTCGGAGCCCCTTACCTCTCCGAAAGGAGGCCATGGCGAACCCCGCGGTCTAACGTGGGGAGACGGGCCAGTGTACCGCTGCAACTCAAGAATGCCAACCGCCGCAAGTCGAAGAAAAACCCCCTTGAGGCCGACGCCCGATACTAGAGGGAGGAGGCTCTTTTTTTTTCCTTGCAGGGCATTGGGGCAGAGCATGCCCCGCACCTGTTGCCGGCGCCGTACGGGGCTTGACTCCTTGCGGGCGACCTCCATTTGTCCCCCGAGATCCCTCGGGCCAACCTGCCCCAAAGAAAACGGAGCGGCTTTCCCGCCACACGCCGAAGGGCGTCGTCCCCCCGGGCCCCCTTCCTTGCGAGATACGGGCCCCTGTGGGGTCTGCAGCGACTCGGAGAGTCGGCCTGCCTTCTCTCTGGCTCTGCAACGGAGGCTGGACTCCCTCTAGGCGCCCCCAGAGGTTCCTGGGGATACTCGTGTCCACAGGCCGAGCGGAACCCTGAGTCTCAATAGGACCGCCGCTAGGGGCCCCCCGCGCCGTCGCCCTCCTCTCGAAAGGGGGGTTCCAATCCCATTCCCTGAATGCCATATCGGCAATCCCTACATCCCTCGCACCTCCAGAGCGGGACTCTCGCCTCTCCTGAGGTTCGAGAAGAGGCCCCAAGGGCCAGTTCCAGGCCGCAAGTCCAAAGGTCCCGAGGAACCCCCACGGCTAAGCGAGTCCAGTTCCCTGGATGTATCGAGGGAAGCCACAGCAGCCCCTGGCGATGTCAAGGAGGCCTGACTTCCGAAGCAACAAGAGAGGCTCCCCTGAGGCTCCACGCCCCCGATTCAGGAGGCCACCCCCGCTTCCCCCTGCCTGCGCGCGAAAAGCACGACCTTCGCCCCTGCATTCGAGGGGAAGCCCGATTGCCCTTGGCTGTGACCGGAGAGAAAAGGCTGAGTCCCCTCGACTCCCTGGAGGCCACCCCACAGGTGCCAGTTATACCTGTCCCCTCCCCCACTGCGGGGACCCCCGAGGGTCCTAGCTCCATGCCTGACGCGGACCCAGGGCGCTGCAGCGCCTCCTGGCGAATCCCGAGGCTGCTCGGGCCCCCTGTCGGCTCGAAAGGAGGCATGGCGACCCCCGCTGGGCTAACGGGGGAGACGGGCCGGGGTACCCGCCGCAACTCGAGAATGCACCGCCGCAAGTCGAGAACACCCCCGTGAGGCCACGCCCATAGAGGGAGGAGGCGCTTTTCCCTTGCAGGGCATGGAGAGCATGCCCCGGCACCTGTTCCGGCTCCGAACGGGGCTTGACTCCTTGCGGGCGACTCCAGGTGTCCCCCGAGATCCCCGGGCCAACCTGCCAAGAAAGCGGGGCTTCCCGCCACACCGCGAGGGCGTCCCCCGGGCCCCCCTCCTTGCGAGACGGGGCCCTTGGGATCTGCAGCGACGCGAGAGCCGTCCTGCCTTCTCTCTGGCGCTGCAACGGAGGCTGGACTCCCTCTAGGCGCCCCCCAGAGGTTCCCTGGGATACCCGTGTCCACAGGCGAGCGGAAACCTGAGTCTCCAGAGGCCGCTCGCGAGGGGCCCCCCGTCGCCGTCGGCCCCTCCTCTCGAAAGGGGGGGTCCAATCCCCTTCCTGAATGCCATCGCAATCCCTACATTCCCTCGCACCTCCAGAGCGGGACTCTCGCCTCTCCTGAGGTTCGAGAAGAGGCCCCAAGGGGCCAGTTCCGGCCGCAAGACCAAAGGTCCCCGAGGAACCCCCATCGGCAAGCGAGTCCAGTTCCCTGGACGTGAGGCGAGGGGAAGCCCAGCAGCCCCTGGCGATGTCAAAGGAGGCCTGGACTTCTCAGAGGCAACAAGAGAGGCTCCCCGAGGCGCCACGCCCCCGATTCAGAGAGGCCACCCCCGCTTCCCCCTGCGCCGCGCGGAAAAAAGCACGACCTTCGCCCCTGCATTCGAGGGGAAGCCCGATTGCCCTTGGCTGTGACCGGAGAGAAAGGCTGAGTCCCCTCGACTCCCTGGAGGCCACCCCACAGGTGCCAGTTATACCTGTCCCCCCTCCCCCCTCGGGGACCCCCGAGGGTCCTAGCTCCATGCCTGACGCGGACCCAGGGCGCTGCAGTGCCTCCCTGGCGAATCCCGAGGCTGCTCGGGCCCCTGTCCGCTCGAAAGGAGGCATGGCGACCCCGCTGGGCTAACGGGGGAGACGGGCCGGGGTACCCGCCGCAACTCGAGAATGCACCGCCGCAAGTCGAGAACACCCCCGTGAGGCCACGCCCATAGAGGGAGGAGGCGCTTTTCCCTTGCAGGGCATGGAGAGCATGCCCCGGCACCTGTTCCGGCTCCGAACGGGGCTTGACTCCTTGCGGGCGACTCCAGGTGCCCCCGAATCCCCGGGCCAACCTGCCAAGAAAGCGGGGCTTCCCGCCACAACCGCTGAGGGCGTCCCCCGGGCCCCCCCTCCTTGCGAGACGGGGGCCCTTGGGATCTTGGATCAGCGACTCGAGAGAGCCGTCCTGCCTTCTCTCTGGCGCTGCAACGGATGGCTGGACTCCCTCTAGGCGCCCCCAGAGGTTCCCTGGGATACCGAAGTGTTCCCCAGAGCGAGCGAACAACCCTGGTCGTCCAGAGGGCCACATCGCGAGGGGCCCCCAGTCGGCCGTCGGCCTCCATACTCTCGAAAGGGGGGTCCAAATCCCCTTCCTGAAAGCATCGCTAATCCACACATTCGCTCGCACCTCCAGAGCGGGACTCTCGGCCTCTCCATGAGGTTCGAGAAGATTCCCCAAGGGGCCCATTTCCGGCCGTAAGATCCAAGGTCCCCGAGGAACCCCCATGTCTCAGCGGAGTCCAGTTCCCTGGACGTGAAGGCGGAGGGTAAGAAGGACCAGCAGCCATACGGTTGTCAAAGGAAGGCCCTGGACGTCTCAGACGGACAACAAGAGAGGCTCCCACGAGGCGCCACGCCCAAGTGATTCCAGAGAGGCCACCCCCGCTTCCCCCTGCGCCGCGCGGGGAGTCGCACGACGATTGGCCCCTGCATTCCCCAGGGGTAGCGACTATTGCCCCGGTTGAGCTTCTGACTGGAGAGAAAGGGCTGAGGCCCCTCGACTTCCTGGAGGCCACCCCACAGGTTCTAGTTATATACTGTTCCCCTGCGACCCTCTCGCGGCAATAAACCGAGTACTCCTAGCTCCTCCGCCTGAGGCGGCCCCCCGGCGCCGTCGCAGCGCCTCCTGGCGAATCCCGAGGCTGGTTCGGCCCCCTTTCCGCTCGAAAGCAGCTGGCGACCCCGCAGGCCTAACGGGGGAGACGGGCGTAGGGGTACCCTGCGCAACTCGAGAATCCTCGGCCGCAAGTCAGAAGAAAACCCCCCGTGAGGCCACGCCCATAGAGGCGAGGAGGTCCGCTTTTCCCTTGCACTCGTCATGGAGAGCATGCCCCTGGCAGTCGAGGTTCCGGAATCCGAATCTGGGCTTGACTCCATGCGGGAGACTCCTGGTGTCCCCCTGAGATTCCCAGGGCCAACCTGCCAAGAATCTGCGGGGGCTACCAGCCACATCCGCGAGCGCGTCCCGGGAGCACACCCTCCTTGCGAGGGCGGGGCCCTTGGGATTATGCAGCTCACTCGAGATCCGTCCTGCCCTTCTCTCCGGCGCTGCAACGGATCCTGCGCTCCCTCTATGGCGCCCCCTGAGGGAACCTCCGTGATAGCCCTGGCTGTCCACAGGCGAGGCGGAACCCCTGAGTCTCCAGAGGCCGCTCGCTAGGGGCCAGCCAGTTAGCCGTCGGCCAATCCTCTCGAAAAGGGGGTCCAACCCCTTCCTGAATGTCATCGAATAAAGTCCCTACATTAATAATCGCAACCTCCAGAGCGGGAGCTCCTCGCCTCTCCTGAGGTTCGAGAAGAGGCGCCAAGGGCCAGCGTACGGCGTAGAAAGACCCCAAAGGTCCCCGAGGAACCCCTATCGCCATGCGAGTCCAGTTCGCTGGACGTGCATGGCGAGGGAAGCCCATCAGCCCCTGGCGATGTCAAAGTAGGCCTGGATTCTCAGAGGCAACAAGAGAGGGCTCCCGGAGGCGCCACCGCCCCCCGAATTCATAGAGGTCCACCCCGACTTTCCCCATGCGCTGCGCGGAAAAGCACGACCCTTCGCCACATTGCATTCGAGGGGAAAGCTGTCGATTTGCCCTTGGCTGTGACCGGAGAGAAATGCTGAGTCCCCTCGACTCCCTGGAGGCCACCACCAGACGGTGCCCAGTTTTGATCTGTCCCCGTCCCCCCCTCCGGGAACCCCGAGGGTCCTAGCTGGTTGCCTTACGCGGACCCAGGGGGCTGCAGCGCCTCCTGGGGAATCCCGAGGCCGGTCGATACCCCTGTCCACTCGAAAGGAGGCATGGCGAAACCCCCAGCTGGGCTAACGGGGGGAGACTGGCCACGATACCCGCCTCAACTCGAGAAAGGCACCGCCGCAAGTCGGAGAACACACCCCGTTGAGGCCACTGCCCATAGAAGGAGGAGGCTCATTTCCCTAGCAAGGGCACAAGGAGCGGCATCTCGCCCCGCACCTGTTCCGGCTCCGAACGGGGCCTTGACTCCTGCGGGCGACTTCCAGGTGTCCCCCGAGATCCCCGGGCCAACCTGCCAAGAAAGAGAAGGGGGCTTCCCGCCACACCGCCGAGGGCGTCCCCTCCCCCTCGGCCCCCCTCCTTGCCAGAGACGGGCGGCCCTTGGGATCTGCAGCGACTCGTCAGAGCCGTCCTGCCTTCTCTCCTGGCGCTGCAAAAGGAGGCTGGAAGCTCCCTCTAAAGGCGCCCCCAGAGGTTCCCTGGAATACCACGGTGTCCACAGGCGAGCGGAACCCTGAGTCTCCAGAGGCCGCTCGCGAGGGGACCCCGTCGCCGTACGGCCCCATGTGACACATCCTCTCTCGAAAGAGGTGGCCAATCCCCTTCCTGAATGCCATCGCAATCCCTACATTCCCTCGCACCTCCAGAGCGGGACTCTCGCCTCTTCCTGAGGTTCGAGAAGAGGCCCCAAGGGGCCGTTCCCGGCCGCAAGACCAAAAGGTCCTCGAGGAACCCCCATCGGCAAGCCGAGTTCCAGTTCCTGGACGTGAGGCGAGGGGAAGCCCAGCAGCCCCTGGCGAGATGTCAAAGGAGGCATGGACTTCTCAGAGGCAACAAGAAGAGGCTCCCCGAGGGCGCCACGCCCGCGCGATTCAGAGAGGCCAACCCCCACTTCCCCCTGCGCGAACGCGTGGAAAAGCACGACCTTCGCCCCTGCATTCGAGGGAAGCCTGGCGATTGGGATTGCTTGTCGCTGTGAACGGATGAGAAAGGACTGAGTCCCCTCGACTCCCTGGAGGCCACCCAACAGGTGCCAGTTTATACCTGTCCCCTCCCCCCGCTCCGGGGACCCCCGAGGGTCCTAGCTCCATGCCTGACGCGGACCCAGGGCGCTGCAGCGCCTCCTGGCGAATCCGAGGCTGCTCGGGCCCCTGTCCGCTCGAAAGGAAGGCATGGAGACCCCGCTGGGCTAACGGGGAGACGGGCCCAGGGGTACCCGCCGCAACTCGAGGAATTGCAACTGCCCGCAAGTCGAGAACACCCCCGTGAGGCAACGCCCATAGAGGGAGGAGGCGCTTTTCCCTTGCAGGGCAATGGAGAGCATGCCCCTGGCACCTGTTCCCGGCTGCCATCGAACGGGGATTGACTCCTTGCGGGCGACTCCAGGTGTCCCCCGAGATCCCCGGCCAACCTGCCAAGAAATCGGGGCTTTCCCCGCCACACAACAACATGAGGGCGTCCGCCGGGGCCCCCCCCTCCTTGCGAGACGGGGCCCTTGGGATCTGCAAGCGACGCGAGGGACGTCCTGCCTTCTCTCTGGCGCTGCAACGGAGGCTGGACTCCCTCTAGGCGCCCCCAGAGTTCCCTGGGATACCCGTGTCCACAGGCGAGCGGAACCCTGAGGTCTCCAGAGGCTCGCTCGCGAGGGGCCCCCCCGTCGCCGTCAACCCCCTCCTCTCGAAAGGGGGGTTCCAATCCCCTTCCTGAATGTCCATCGCAATCCCTACATTCCCTCGCACCTCCAGAGCGGGACTCTCGCCTCTCCTGAGGTTCGAGAAAGAGGCCCCAAGGGGCCAGTTCCGGCCGCAAGACCAAAGGTCCCCGAGGAACCCCCATCCGGGACAAGCGAGTCCAGTTCCCTGGAACGTGAGGCGAGGGGAAGCCCAGCAGCCCCTGGCGATGTCAAAGGAGGCTGGGACTTCTCAGAGGCAACAAGAGAGGCTCCCACGAGGCGCCAGAGCATCCCGATTCAGAGAGGCGCACCCCGCGCTTACCCCCTGCGCCGCGCGGAAAAGGCACCACCTTCGCCCCTGCATTCGAGGGGAAGCCCGATTGCCCTTGGCTCCTGTGACCGGGTAGAGAAAGGCTGAGTCCCGCCTCGACTCCTCTGAAGCCACCCCACAAGGTGCCAGTTTATACCTGTCCCCTCCCCCCCTCCTCCGGGGACCCCCGAGGGTCCTAGCTCCATGCCTGACGCGGACCCAGGGCTGCTGCCAGCGCCTCCTGGCGAATCCCGAGGCTGCTCGGCCCCATGTTCCGCTCGAAAGGAGGCATGGCGACCCCGCTGGGGAGCGCTAACGGGGGAGACGGGCCGGTGGTACCCGCCGCAAATCGAGAATGCAACCGCCGCAAGTCGAGAACAACCCCCGGTGATGCGGCCACGCCCATAGAGGGAGGAGGCCGCTTTTTCCCTTGCAGGTCATTGGAGAGCATGCCCGCGGCACCTGTTTCCGGCTCCGAACGGGGCTTGAACTCCTTGCGGGCCGACTCCAGGTGTCCCCCGAGATCCCCGGGCCAACCTGCCAAGAAAGCGGGGCTTCCCGCCACACCGCGACGGAGGGCGTCCCCCGGGCCCCCTCCTTGCGAGTGGACGGGGCCCTTGGGATCTGCAGCGACGCGAGAGCCCGTCCTGCCTTCTTCTCTGGCGCTGCAACGGAGGCTGGACTCCCCCTCCTAGGCGCCGTTCCAGAGGTTTCCCTGGGATACCCGTGTCCACAGGCGAGCGGGCAACCCTGAGTCTCCAGAGGCCGCTCGCGAGGGGCCCCCGTCGCCGTCGGCCCCTCCTCTCGAAAGGGGGGGTCCAATCCCCTTCCTGAATGCCATCGCAATCCCTACATTCCCTCGCACCTCCAGAGCGGGGGACTTACGTCGCCTCTCCTGAGGTTCGAGAAGAGGCCCCAAGGGGCCAGTTCCGGCCGCAAGACCAAAGGTCCCCGAGGAAACCCCAATCGGCAAAGCGAGTCGTCAGTTCCTGGACGTGAGGCGAGGGGAAGCCCAGCAGCCCCCTGGCGATGTCAAAGGAGGCCTGGACTTCTCAGAGGCAGACAAGAGAGGGCTCCCCGAGGGCGCCGCGCCCCCGATTCAGAGAGGCCACCCCCGACCCCCGAGGGTCCCTAGCTCCATGCCTGACGCGGACCCAGGGCGCTGCAGCGCCCTCCTGGCGAATCCCGAGGCTGCTCGGGCCCCTGTCCGCTCGAAAGGAGGCATGGCGACCCCGCTGGGCTAACGGGGGAGACGGGCCGGGGTACCCGCCGCAACTCGAGAATGCACCGCCGCAAGTCGAGAACACCCCCGTGAGGCCACGCCCATAGAGGGAGGAGGCGCTTTTCCCTTGCAGGGCATGGAGAGCATGCCCCGGCACCTGTTCCGGCTCCGAACGGGGGCTTGACTCCTTGCGGCGACTCCAGGTGTCCCCCGAGATCCCCGGGCCAACCTGCCAAGAAAGCGGGGCTTCCCGCCACACCGCGAGGGCGTCCCCCCGGGCCCCCCTCCTTGCGAGACGGGGCCCTTGGGATCTGCAGCGACGCGAGAGCCGTCCTGCCTTCTCCTCTGGCGCTGCAACGGAGGCTGGACTCCCTCTAGGCGCCCCCAGAGGTTCCCTGGGATACCCGTGTCCACAGGCGAGCGGAACCCTGAGTCTCCAGAGGCCGCTCGCGAGGGGCCCCCCCCGTCGCCGTCGGCCCCTCCTCTCGAAAGGGGGTCCCAATCCCCTTCCTGAATGCCATCGCAATCCCCTACATTCCCTCGCACCTCCAGAGCGGACTCTCTCGCCTCTCCTGAGTTCGAGAAAGAGGCCCCAAGGGCCCAGTTCCGGCCCGCAAGACCAAAGGTCCCCGAGGAACCCCCATCGGCAAAGCGA
The DNA here is from genome assembly GCA_024291935.2 of Okapia johnstoni. Lineage (NCBI taxonomy): Eukaryota > Metazoa > Chordata > Mammalia > Artiodactyla > Giraffidae > Okapia > Okapia johnstoni. Next base: position 240 of record JAGTYA010001483.1, on the reverse strand, counting down.
GTCCAGTTCCCTGGACGTGAGGCGAGGGGAAGCCCACAGGCCCCTGCGATGTCAAAGGAGGCCTGGACTTCTCAGAGGCAACAAGAGAGGCTCCCCGAGGCGCCACGCCCCCGATTCAGAGAGGCCCCCCCCCGCTTCCCCCCTCGCCCGCAGCGGCGCAAAGCACGACCTTCGCCCCTGCATTCGAGGGGAAGCCCGATTTGCCCTTGGCTGTGACCGGAGAGAAAGGCTGAGTCCCCA
>JAGTYA010001482.1:0-10809 GCA_024291935.2 Okapia johnstoni | reverse complement strand
TTGCACCAGGGAAGACTGAATAAGCAGTCCCTTGGGCTACCTTTTTTGACTCTAAGGAAGAGACCCTGCAAGGCTGCATCTGGCTGAAAATCACAAGGGGCTGTGTTCTGACTGGGAAACAGAGGCCCTGGGAGCAGAGCCATTGTTCTGGCGTCTTCACAGCCAAACACCTCTTGCACCAGGGAAGACTGAATAAGCAGTCCCTTGGGCTACCTTTTTTGACTCTAAGGAAGAGACCCTGCAAGGCTGCATCTGGCTGAAAATCACAAGGGGCTGGGAAGTGATACCTGGAAAGTCAGTGAAAGAGGCCACAGTGCCTAGGAACCAGCACCCGGGTAGGGCTTCCCCAAGGCAGGGAGCTTCAAGGAACCCTCCTCAGAGCTATTTCCCCATGTCTGCTCTGTAGCAGAGAGCTCTGGAGACTAGGTCTGTTCTGACTGGGAAACTGAGGCCCTGGGAGCAGAGCCATTGTTCTGGCGTCTTCACAGCCAAACACCTCTTGCACCAGGGAAGACTGAATAAGCAGTCCCTTGGGCTACCTTTTTTGACTCTAAGGAAGAGACCCTGCAAGGCTGCATCTGGCTGAAAATCACAAGGGGCTGGGAAGTGATACCTGGAAAGTCAGTGAAAGAGGCCACAGTGCCTAGGCTCCAAAGCCCAGGTAAGGCTTCGACAGTGCCCTGGAACGTGAAGGCACCCTCACAGCGCTTTTTCCCCATGTCTGCTCTGTAGCAGAGAGCTCTGGAGACTAGGTCTGTTCTGACTGGGAAACTGAGGCCCTGGGAGCAGAGCCATTGTTCTGGCGTCTTCACAGCCAAACACCTCTTGCACCAGGGAAGACTGAATAAGCAGTCCCTTGGGCTACCTTTTTTGACTCTAAGGAAGAGACCCTGCAAGGCTGCATCTGGCTGAAAATCACAAGGGGCTGGGAAGTGATACCTGGAAAGTCAGTGAAAGAGGCCACAGTGCCTAGGCCCCAGTACCCGGGTAGGGCTTCCCCAAGGCAGGGAGCCTCAAGGAACCCTCCTCAGAGCTATTTCCCCATGTCTGCTCTGTAGCAGAGAGCTCTGGAGACTAGGTCTGTTCTGACTGGGAAACTGAGGCCCTGGGAGCAGAGCCATTGTTCTGGCGTCTTCACAGCCAAACACCTCTTGCACCAGGGAAGACTGAATAAGCAGTCCCTTGGGCTACCTTTTTTGACTCTAAGGAAGAGACCCTGCAAGGCTGCATCTGGCTGAAAATCACAAGGGGCTGGGAAGTGATACCTGGAAAGTCAGTGAAAGAGGCCACAGTGCCTAGGCCCCAAAACCCGGGTAGGGCTTCCCCAAGGCAGGGAGCCTCAAGGAACCCTCCTCAGAGCTATTTCCCCATGTCTGCTCTGTAGCAGAGAGCTCTGGAGACTAGGTCTGTTCTGACTGGGAAACTGAGGCCCTGGGAGCAGAGCCATTTGTTCTGGCGTCTTCACAGCCAAACACCTCTTGCACCAGGGAAGACTGAATAAGCAGTCCCTTGGGCTACCTTTTTTGACTCTAAGGAAGAGACCCTGCAAGGCTGCATGCATCTGGCTGAAAATCACAAGGGGCTGGAAGTGATACCTGGAAAGTCAGTGAAAGAGGCCACAGTGCCTAGGCTCCAAAGCCCAGGTAAGGCTTCGACAGTGCCCTGGAACGTGAAGGCACCCTCCACAGCGCTTTTTCCCCATGTCTGCTCTGTAGCAGAGAGCTCTGGAGACTAGGTCTGTTCTGACTGGGAAACTGAGGCCCTGGGAGCAGAGCCATTGTTCTGGCGTCTTCACAGCCAAACACCTCTTGCACCAGGGAAGACTGAATAAGCAGTCCCTTGGGCTACCTTTTTTGACTCTAAGGAAGAGACCCTGCAAGGCTGCATCTGGCTGAAAATCACAAGGGGCTGGGAAGTGATACCTGGAAAGTCAGTGAAAGAGGCCACAGTGCCTAGGCTCCAAAGCCCAGGTAAGGCTTCGACAGTGCCCTGGAACGTGAAGGCACCCTCCTCAGCGCTATTTCCCCATGTGTCTGCTCTGTAGCAGAGAGCTCTGGAGACTAGGTCTGTTCTGACTGGGAAACTGAGGCCCTGGGAGCAGAGCCATTGTTCTGGCGTCTTCACAGCCAAACACCTCTTGCACCAGGGAAGACTGAATAAGCAGTCCCTTGGGCTACCTTTTTTGACTCTAAGGAAGAGACCCTGCAAGGCTGCATCTGGCTGAAAATCACAAGGGGCTGGGAAGTGATACCTGGAAAGTCAGTGAAAAGAGGCCACAGTGCCTAGGCTCCAAAGCCCAGGTAAGGCTTCCCCAGTGCCCTGGAACGTGAAGGCACCCTCCACAGAGCTTTTTCCCCATGTCTGCTCTGTAGCAGAGAGCTCTGGAGACTAGGTCTGTTCTGACTGGGAAACTGAGGCCCTGGGAGCAGAGCCATTGTTCTGGCGTCTTCACAGCCAAACACCTCTTGCACCAGGGAAGACTGAATAAGCAGTCCCTTGGGCTACCTTTTTTGACTCTAAGGAAGAGACCCTGCAAGGCTGCATCTGGCTGAAAATCACAAGGGGCTGGGAAGTGATACCTGGAAAGTCAGTGAAAGAGGCCACAGTGCCTAGGCTCCAAAGCCCCGGGTAGGGCTTCGACAGTGCCAGGGGAACCTCAAGGAACCCTCCTCAGAGCTATTTCCCCATGTCTGCTCTGTAGCAGAGAGCTCTGGAGACTAGGTCTGTTCTGACTGGGAAACTGAGGCCCTGGGAGCAGAGCCATTGTTCTGGCGTCTTCACAGCCAAACACCTCTTGCACCAGGGAAGACTGAATAAGCAGTCCCTTGGGCTACCTTTTTTGACTCTAAGGAAGAGACCCTGCAAGGCTGCATCTGGCTGAAAATCACAAGGGGCTGGGAAGTGATACCTGGAAAGTCCAGTGAAAGAGGCCACAGTGCCTAGGCCCCCAAAGCCCAGGTAAGGCTTCCCCAGTGCAGGGAGCCTCAAGGCAACCCTCCTCAGAGCTATTTCCCCATGTCTGCTCTGTAGCAGAGAGCTCTGGAGACTAGGTCTGTTCTGACTGGGAAACTGAGGCCCTGGGAGCAGAGCCATTGTTCTGGCGTCTTCACAGCCAAACACCTCTTGCACCAGGGAAGACTGAATAAGCAGTCCCTTGGGCTACCTTTTTGACTCTAAGGAAGAGACCCTGCAAGGCTGCATCTGGCTGAAAATCACAAGGGGCTGGGAAGTGATACCTGGAAAGTCAGTGAAAGAGGCCACAGTGCCTAGGCTCCAAAGCCCAGGTAAGGCTTCGACAGTGCCCTGGAACGTGAAGGCACCCTCCACAGCGCTTTTTTTCCACATGTCTGCTCTGTAGCAGAGAGCTCTGGAGACTAGGTCTGTTCTGACTGGGAAACTGAGGCCCTGGGAGCAGAGCCATTGTTCTGGCGTCTTCACAGCCAAACACCTCTTGCACCAGGGGGAAGACTGAATAAGCAGTCCCTTGGGCTACCTTTTTTGACTCTAAGGAAGAGACCCTGCAAGGCTGCATCTGGCTGAAAATCACAAGGGGCTGGAAGTGATACATGGAAAGTCAGTGAAAGAGGCCACAGTGCCTAGGCCCCAGCAAGCCCAGTAGGGCTTCCCCAAGGCAGGGAGCCTCAAGGAACCCTCCTCAGAGCTATTTTCCCCATGTCTGCTCTGTAGCAGAGAGCTCTGGAGACTAGGTCTGTTCTGACTGGGAAACTGAGGCCCTGGGAGCAGAGCCATTGTTCTGGCGTCTTCACAGCCAAACACCTCTTGCACCAGGGAAGACTGAATAAGCAGTCCCTTGGGCTACCTTTTTTGACTCTAAGGAAGAGACCCTGCAAGGCTGCATCTGGCTGAAAATCACAAGGGGCTGGGAAGTGATACCTGGAAAGTCAGTGAAAGAGGCCACAGTGCCTAGGCTCCAAAGCCCAGGTAAGGCTTCGACAGTGCCCTGGAACGTGAAGGCACCCTCCACAGCGCTTTTTCCCCCCATGTCTGCTCTGTAGCAGAGAGCTCTGGAGACTAGGTCTGTTCTGACTGGGAAACTGAGGCCCTGGGAGCAGAGCCATTGTTCTGGCGTCTTCACAGCCAAACACCTCTTGCACCAGGGAAGACTGAATAAGCAGTCCCTTGGGCTACCTTTTTTGACTCTAAGGAAGAGACCCTGCAAGGCTGCATCTGGCTGAAAATCACAAGGGGCTGGGAAGTGATACCTGGAAAGTCAGTGAAAGAGGCCACAGTGCCTAGGCCCCAAAGCACCCGGGTAGGGCTTCCCCAAGTGCAGGGAACGTCAAGGAACCCTCCTCAGCTTATTTCCCCATGTCTGCTCTGTAGCAGAGAGCTCTGGAGACTAGGTCTGTTCTGACTGGGAAACTGAGGCCCTGGGAGCAGAGCCATTGTTCTTCTGGCGTCTTCACAGCCAAACACCTCTTGCACCAGGGAAGACTGAATAAGCAGTCCCTTGGGCTACCTTTTTTGACTCTAAGGAAGAGACCCTGCAAGGCTGCATCTGGCTGAAAATCACAAGGGGCTGGGAAGTGATACCTGGAAAGTCAGTGAAAGAGGCCACAGTGCCTAGGCCCCAGCAGCCCAGGTAAGGGCTTCCCCAGGCAGGGAGCCTCAAGGAACCCTCCTCAGAGCGCTTTTTTCCCCATGTCTGCTCTGTGTAGCAGAGAGCTCTGGAGACTAGGTCTGTTCTGACTGGGAAACTGAGGCCCTGGGAGCAGAGCCATTGTTCTGGCGTCTTCACAGCCAAACACCTCTTGCACCAGGGAAGACTGAATAAGCAGTCCCTTGGGCTACCTTTTTTTTTTGACTCTAAGGAAGAGACCCTGCAAGGCTGCATCTGGCTGAAAATCACAAGGGGCTGGGAAGTGATACCTGGAAAGTCAGTGAAAGAGGCCACAGTGCCTAGGCTCCAAAGCCCAGTAAGGCTTCGACAGTGCCCTGGAACGTGAAGGCACCCTCCACAGCGCTTTTTCCCCATGTCTGCTCTGTAGCAGAGAGCTCTGGAGACTAGGTCTGTTCTGACTGGGAAACTGAGGCCCTGGGAGCAGAGCCATTGTTCTGGCGTCTTCACAGCCAAACACCTCTCTTGCACCAGGGAAGACTGAATAAGCAGTCCCTTGGGCTACCTTTTTTGACTCTAAGGAAGAGACCCTGCAAGGCTGCATCTGGCTGAAAATCACAAGGGGCTGGGAAGTGATACCTGGAAAGTCAGTGAAAGAGGCCACAGTGCCTAGGCCCAAAGCCCAGGTAAGGCTTCGACAGTGCCCTGGAACGTGAAGGCACCCCCTCAGAGCTTTTTCCCCATGTCTGCTCTGTAGCAGAGAGCTCTGGAGACTAGGTCTGTTCTGACTGGGAAACTGAGGCCCTGGGAGCAGAGCCATTGTTCTGGCGTCTTCACAGCCAAACACCTCTTGCACCAGGGAAGACTGAATAAGCAGTCCCCTTGGGCTACCTTTTTTGACTCTAAGGAAGAGACCCTGCAAGGCTGCATCTGGCTGAAAATCACAAGGGGCTGGGAAGTGATACCTGGAAAGTCAGTGAAAGAGGCCACAGTGCCTAGGCTCCAAAGCCCAGGTAAGGCTTCGACAGTGCCCTGGAACGTGAAGGCACCCTCCACAGCGCTTTTTCCCCATGTCTGCTCTGTAGCAGAGAGCTCTCTGGAGACTAGGTCTGTTCTGACTGGGAAACTGAGGCCCTGGGAGCAGAGCCATTGTTCTGGCGTCTTCACAGCCAAACACCTCTTGCACCAGGGAAGACTGAATAAGCAGTCCCTTGGGCTACCTTTTTTGACTCTAAGGAAGAGACCCTGCAAGGCTGCATCTGGCTGAAAATCACAAGGGGCTGGGAAGTGATACCTGGAAAGTCAGTGAAAGAGGCCACAGTGCCTAGGCTCCAAAGCCCAGGTAAGGCTTCGACAGTGCCCTGGAACGTGAAGGCACCCTCCACAGCGCTTTTTCCCCATGTCTGCTCTGTAGCAGAGAGCTCTGGAGACTAGGTCTGTTCTGACTGGGAAACTGAGGCCCTGGGAGCAGAGCCATTGTTCTGGCGTCTTCACAGCCAAACACCTCTTGCACCAGGGAAGACTGAATAAGCAGTCCCTTGGGCTACCTTTTTTGACTCTAAGGAAGAGACCCTGCAAGGCTGCATCTGGCTGAAAATCACAAGGGGGCTGGGAAGTGATACCTGGAAAGTCAGTGAAAGAGGCCACAGTGCCTAGGCTCCAAAGCCCAGGTAAGGCTTCGACAGTGCCCTGGAACGTGAAGGCACCCTCCACAGCGCTTTTTCCCCATGTCTGCTCTGTAGCAGAGAGCTCTGGAGACTAGGTCTGTTCTGACTGGGGGAAACTGAGGCCCTGGGAGCAGAGCCATTGTTCTGGCGTCTTCACAGCCAAACACCTCTTGCACCAGGGAAGACTGAATAAGCAGTCCCTTGGGCTACCTTTTTTGACTCTAAGGAAGAGACCCTGCAAGGCTGCATCTGGCTGAAAATCACAAGGGGCTGGGAAGTGGATACCTGGAAAGTCAGTGAAAGAGGCCACAGTGCCTAGGCTCCAAAGCCCAGGTAAGGCTTCGACAGTGCCCTGGAACGTGAAGGCACCCTCCACAGCGCTTTTTCCCCATGTCTGCTCTGTAGCAGAGAGCTCTGGAGACTAGGTCTGTTCTGACTGGGTAACTGAGGCCCTGGGAGCAGAGCCATTGTTCTGGCGTCTTCACAGCCAAACACCTCTTGCACCAGGGAAGACTGAATAAGCAGTCCCTTGGGCTACCTTTTTTGACTCTAAGGAAGAGACCCTGCAAGGCTGCATCTGGCTGAAAATCACAAGGGCTGGGAAGTGATACCTGGAAAGTCAGTGAAAGAGGCCACAGTGCCTAGGCTCCAAAGCCCAGGTAAGGCTTCGACAGTGCCCTGGAACGTGAAGGCACCCTCCTCAGCGCTTTTTCCCCCCTGTCTGCTCTGTAGCAGAGAGCTCTGGAGACTAGGTCTGTTTCTGACTGGGGAAACTGAGGCCCTGGGAGCAGAGCCATTGTTCTGGCGTCTTCACAGCCAAACACCTCTTGCACCAGGGAAGACTGAATAAGCAGTCCCTTGGGCTACCTTTTTTGACTCTAAGGAAGAGACCCTGCAAGGCTGCATCTGGCTGAAAATCACAAGGGGCTGGGAAGTGATACCTGGAAAGTCAGTGAAAGAGGCCACAGTGCCTAGGCCCCAAAGCCCGGGTAGGGCTTCCCAGTGCCCTGGAACCTCAAGGAACCCTCCTCAGAGCTATTTCCCCATGTCTGCTCTGTAGCAGAGAGCTCTGGAGACTAGGTCTGTTCTGACTGGGAAACTGAGGCCCTGGGAGCAGAGCCATTGTTCTGGCGTCTTCACAGCCAAACACCTCTTGCACCAGGGAAGACTGAATAAGCAGTCCCTTGGGCTACCTTTTTTGACTCTAAGGAAGAGACCCTGCAAGGCTGCATCTGGCTGAAAATCACACAAGGGGCTGGGAAGTGATACCCTGGAAAGTCAGTGAAAGAGGCCACAGTGCCTAGGCCCCAAAGCCCAGGTAGGGCTTCCCCAAGGCCCTGGAACCTCAAGGCACCCTCCTCAGCGCTTTTTCCCCATGTCTGCTCTGTAGCAGAGAGCTCTGGAGACTAGGTCTGTTCTGACTGGGAAACTGAGGCCCTGGGAGCAGAGCCATTGTTCTGGCGTCTTCACAGCCAAACACCTCTTGCACCAGGGAAGACTGAATACCCCCCCCCCCCCCCCACCCCCTTTTCACCGCCAAAACACCCCTCCCCCCTTGCAACCAAGGGAAGGACTGAAATAAGCAAGTTCCCCTTGTTCTACCTTTTTTTTTTTTTTTTTTTTTTGACTACTAGGGAAGAAGTTCCACCCCCCCCTGCCCCCCAAGGCTGCATATGGGTTTGAACAATCGAAAACGGGTCCCCTGGGAAAGAGTGAAAATTTTACCCTGGGAAAGGTCCCCATGTGTGAAGAAAAGGCCCCCACCCAAGTGCTCCCCTTAGGCCCCCCAGCAAAAAATAACTGGGTTAAAAGGTGACTTCCCCCCAAATGCAGGGACGGCCTATCCAAACATGGAAAACCGCCTCCTCCACCGAAACAATTAAAAAATCTTTGATTCTAAAATTACCCCCCCACAGTCCCTGCCCTTTTCTATGCCTCCAAAGCCCCAGGTAAGGCTTCAACAGTGCCCTGGAACGTGAAGGCACCCCCCAAGGAATATTTCCCCATGTCTATTCTGATACAGACTAGTTCTGGAGACTAGGTTCCCTGTTCTGACTGAGGAAAACTGAGGCCCTGGGAGCAGAGCCATTGTTCTGGCGTCTTCACAGCCAAACAACCTCTTGCACCAGGGGAATGACTGAATACAGCAGTCCCTTGTGCTACCTTTTTTGACTCTAAGGAAGAGACAGCAAGCAAGCTAGCATCTGCTGAAAATCACAAGGGCGGGAAGTGATTGACCTGGAAAGTATCAATGAAAGGGGAGCCACATGATCCTAGGCTCCAAAGCCCCACGACCTTGTGTTGAAGGCTTCCGACATGGCCCTGGAGCCTGAAGCACCCCCACCTCCAGATGCGGCTTTTCCACATGTCTGACTCTGTATCAGAGATGCTCTGGAGACTAGGTCATTCTGACTTGAAACTAGTGCCCTGGGAGCATAGCCATTGTTTCTGGCGTCTTCCACAGCCAAACACTTCTTGCACCAGGAAAGACTGAATAAGCAGAGCCCTTGGGCTACCTTTTTTGAACTCTAAGGAAGAGACCCTGCAAAGGCTGCATCTGGCTTGGAAAATCACCAGAGTCGCTGAAGTGGATACCTGGAAAGTCATGAAAGAGCCCACAGTCCTAGGCTCCAAAAGCCCATAAGGCTTCACAGAGTGTGCCCTGGAACGTGAAGGCACCCTTCCTCAGGCCGCTATTTCCCCATGTCTGCCTGTAGCAGGAGAGCTCTGGAGACTAGGTCTGTTCTGACTGGAAACTGAGGCCTCTGGGAGCAGAGACCATTGTTCAGGCGTCTTCACCACAGCCAAACACCCCTTGCACCAGGGAAGACTGAATAAGCAGTCCCTTGGGCTACGCTTTTTTGACTCTTAAGGAAGAGACCCTAAGCAAGGCTGCAAATCTGGCTGAAAATCACAAGGGGCTGGGAAGTGAATACCTGGAAAGTCAGTGAAAGAGGCCACAGTGCCCTAGTGCTCCAAAGCCCAGTAAGGCTTCGACCAGTGCCCCAGTGGAAAAACGTGAAGGCAAAACCTCCCCAGCCGCTTTTTTTTTCCCCCATGTCTGCTTTCTTGTAGCAGAGAGCTCTGGAGACTAGGGACTGTTCTGACTGGGAAACTGAGGCCCTGGGTAGCAGAGCCATTGTTCTGGGCTTGTTTTCACAGCCTAAACACCTCCCTTGTTACCAGGAGAAGACCTGAATAAGCAGTCCCGTCCCTTGGGCTATCCATTTTGACTCTAATAGGAGAGACCCTGCAAGCTGCATCTGGCTGAAAACAGACAAGGGGCTTGGAAGGTGGATACCTGGAAAGTCAGTGAAAAGAGGCCACAAGTGCCTAGGCTCCAAAGCCCCAGGTAAGGCATCGACAGTGCCCTGGAACGTGAAGGCAACCCTCCACAGCGCTTTTTTTCCCCATGTCTGCTCTGTAAGCAGAGAGCTCTGGAGACTAGGTCTGTTCTGACTGGGGAACTGAGGCCCTGGAGCAGAGCCATTGTTCTGGGTCTTCACAGCCAAACACCTCTTGCACCAGGGAAGACTGAAATAAGCAGTCCCTTGTGGCTACCTTTTTTGACTCTAAGGAAGAGGACCCTGCAAGGCTGCATCTGGCTGAAAATCACAAGGGGCTGGGAAGTGATACCTGGAAAGTCAGTGAAAGAGGCCACAGTGCCTAGGCTCCCAGCACCAGGTAAAGCTTCGAACAGTGCCCTGGAACGTGAATGGCAACCCTCCTCAGCGCTATTTCCCCATGTCTGCTCTGTACAGAGAGCTCTGGAGACTAGTCTTTTTCTGACTGGAAAACTGAGGCCCTGGAGCAGAGCCATTGTTCTGGCGTCTTTCACAGCCAAACACCTCTTGCACTCAGGGAAGACTGAATAAGCAGTCCCTTGGGCTTACCTTTTTTGACTCTAAGGAAGAGACCCTGCAAGGCTGCATCTGGCTGAAAATCACAAGGGGCTGGGAAGTGGATACCTGAAAGATCAGTGAAAGAGGCCACAGTGCCTAGGCCCCAGCAACTGGTAGTGGCTTCCCCAAGGCCAGGGAGCCTCAAGGAACCCTCCTCAGAGCTATTTCCCCATGTGGTAAGGCTTCGACAGTGCCCTGGAACGTGAAGGCACCCTCCTCAGCGCTTTTTCCCCATGTCTGCTCTGTAGCAGAGAGCTCTGGAGACTAGGTCTGTTCTGACTGGGAAACTGAGGCCCCCTGGGAGCAGAGCCATTGTTCTGGCGTCTTCACAGCCAAACACCTCTTGCACCCAGGAAGACTGAATAAAAGCAGTCCCTTGGGCTACCTTTTTTGACTGGAAGAGACCCTGCAAGGCTGCATCTGGCTGAAAATCACAAGGAGCTGGGAAGTGATACCTGGAAAGTCAGTGAAAGAGGCCACAGTGCCTAGGATCCAAAGCCCAGGTAAGGCTTCGACCAGTGCCCCTGGAACGTGAAGGAACCCTCCACAGCGCTTTTTCCCATGTCTGCTCTGTAGCAGAGAGCTCTGGAGACTAGGTCCGTTCTGACTGGGAAACTGAGGCCCACTGGGAGCAGAGCCCTTGTTCTGGCGTCTTTCACAG
>JAGTYA010001481.1:0-10818 GCA_024291935.2 Okapia johnstoni | reverse complement strand
GTAGCCAGACCAGTCCTAGTCTGGGGAGGTTTCTGCTACAGAGCACTCATAGGGAAACAGTGGTGTTGTTGTTGCCCGACGTTCCCGGGCAATGGGGAAGCCCTACCCGGGTGGTGAGGCCTAGGCGCTATGCCCCCTACAAACTGACTGCCCAACGTAGCACTCTGCAGCCCAATGTGCTTTTCAGCCCAAAGGCAGCCTGGCAGGCTCTCTTCCTTGGAGGAAGCAAAGGCAGCCTAAGGGAGTGCTTCTTCAAGGCTCCCTAGCGCAGCAAGTGTTGGGCTGTTCAGAAGCCCTAATATTGTGTCTGCTCTCAGGGCCTCAGTTTCCTAGCCAGACCAGGCCTAGTCTGGCGAGCTCTCTGCTACAGAGCACACATGGGGAAACAGTGGTGTGGAGGGTGCCTTCACGTTCCTGGGCCCTGTGGAAGCCCTACCTGGGCAGTGGGGCCTAGGAACCATGGCCCCTACCACTCTCTTTCTAGGTAGCACTTTCCAGCCACTTGTGATTTTCAGCAACAAGGCAGCCTTGCAGGGTCTCTTCCGTAGAGTTATAAAAAGTAGCCCAAGGGAATGCTTTTTCAATCCTCCCTGGAGCATCAGGAGTTTGGCTGTTAAGAAGCCACAACAATGGGTTTCCTTCCAGGCCTCAGTTTCCTCCTCATACCAGGCCTAGTCTCCAGAGCTCTCTGCTACAGAGCAGACATGTGAAGAAAGCGCTGTGGAGGGTGCCTTCACGTTCCAGGCCCCTGACAAATCCTTACCTGGGCGGTGGGCCCTGATCGCTATGGACCCTACAAATGGACTTCCCAGGTAGCACTTCCCAGCCCCATGTGATTTTCAGCCCGAGGGTAGCGTGACAGTCTCTCTTCCATGGAGGGAGCAAAGGCAGCACAAGGTATTGCTTTTACCATCCTCCCCCGAACAGCAAGTGTTGGACTGTTCAGATGCCTCTACAATGGTTCTGTTCCCAGGGCCTCAGTTTCCCAGTCAGACCAGACTTAGTCTCGCGAGCTCTCTGCTACAGAGTACACATGGGGCATTATCTCTGAGGAGGGGAGCTTTGGTGTTCCCATGCCCTGGGGAAGCCCTACCCGGACTGTTGGGCCTAGGCACTATGGCCCCTACCACTGACTTTAGAGCTAGCATTTTCCATCCGATTGTGATTTTCATCCCCAAGGCAGCCTGGCAGGGTTTCTTCCTAAGCGTCAAAAAAGGTAGCCGAAGGGAGTGCTTATTCAATCTTCCCTGGTGCAAGAGGTGTTGGTCTGTTCAGAATCCACAACAATGGGTCTGCTCCCAGGGCCTCAGTTTCCCAGTCAGAACAGACCTAGTCTCCAGAGCTCTCTGCTACAGAGCACACATGGAGAAATAGCTCGGAGGAGTGTTGCTTGAGGTTCCCTGGCCCTGGGGGGAGCCCTACCCGGTTGGTGGGGCCTAGGCAATATGGCCTCATCCACTGACTTTCCAGGTAGCACTTTCCAGCCCCTTGTGATTTTCAGCCAAATGCAGCCTGGCAGGGTCTCTTCCTTAGAGTCAGGTAGCCCAAGGGAGTGCTTATTCAATCTTCCCTGGTGCAGAGTCATTAAAAGGTAGCCCAAGGGAGTGTTTCCCATTCAATCTTCCCCAGAGCTCTCTGGTGCAGAGCAGGTGTTTGGCTGTTAAGCCTCAATGGGTTTCCCTCCAGGCCTCTCAGTTTCCCAGTCAGACCAGAGAGCTCTGCTACAGAGAGCAGACATGTGGAAACAGCGCTGTGGAGGGTGCCTTCACGTTCCAGGACACTGTCGAAGCCCTTTCCTCGGCTTTGGGACCTAGGCACTATGGCCCTACAGAGCTACTTGCCAGGTAGCATTTCCCCAGCCCCCTTTGATTTTCAGCCCTATGGCCCTACAACTGCAGGTAGCAGTTTCCCAGGGTCTTTTCCTTTTCAGCCCCAAAAGCGTTTCAGGGGGTCTCTTCCTTAGAGTCATAAAAGGTAGCCCAATCGAGTGCTTATTCAATCCTCCCTGGAACAACAGGTGTTTGGCTGTTAAGAAGCCCCAACAATGGTTTTTCCTCCAGGCCTCAGTTTCCTTGTCAGACCAGGCCTAGTCTCCAGAGCTCACTGCTACAGAGCAGAGCAGACATGTGGAAAATGTGCAGTAGAGGGTGCCTTCACGTTCCAGGGCACTTTCTAAGCCTTACCTGGGCAGTGAGTCCTACTCGCTATGGTCCCTACAAACTCACCTCCCAGGTAACATTTCCAGCCCCATGCGATTTTCAGCCTGAGGGCGGCGTGGCGAGATCTCTTCCATGGAGGGAGAAAAGGCAGCACAATGTATTGCCTTTTCCATCCTCCCTCGAACAGCAAGTGTTTGGCTGTTCAGATTCCCTACAATGTGTCTTTCCCCAGGGCCTCAGTTTCGTAGCCAGACCAGTCCTAGTCTGGGGAGGTTTCTGCTACAGAGCACACATAGGGAAACAGTGGTGTTGTTGTTGCCCTGACGTTCCCGGGCAATGGGGAAGCCCTACCCGGGTGGTGAGGCCTAGGCGCTATGCCCCCTACAAACTGACTGCCCATCGTAGCACTATGCAGCCCAATGTGATTTTCAGCCCAAAGGCAGCCTGGCAGGCTCTCTTCCTTGGAGGAAGCAAAGGCAGCCTAAGGGAGTGCTTCTTCAAGGCTCCCTAGCGCAGCAAGTGTTGGGCTGTTCAGAAGCCCTAATATTCTGTCTGCTCTCAGGGCCTCAGTTTCCTAGCCAGACCAGGCCTAGTCTGGCGAGCTCTCTGCTACAGAGCACACATGGGGAAACAGTGGTGTGGAGGGTGCCTTCACGTTCCTGGGCCCTGTGGAAGCCCTACCTGGGCAGTGGGGCCTAGGAACCATGGCCCCTACCACTCTCTTTCTAGGTAGCACTTTCCAGCCACTTGTGATTTTCAGCAACAAGGCAGCCTTGCAGGGTCTCTTCCGTAGAGTTATAAAAAGTAGCCCAAGGGAATGCTTTTTCAATCCTCCCTGGAGCATCAGGAGTTTGGCTGTTAAGAAGCCACAACAATGGGTTTCCTTCCAGGCCTCAGTTTCCTACTCATACCAGGCCTAGTCTCCAGAGCTCTCTGCTACAGAGCAGACATGTGAAGAAAGCGCTGTGGAGGGTGCCTTCACGTTCCAGGCCCCTGACAAATCCTTACCTGGGCGGTGGGCCCTAATCGCTATGGACCCTACAAATGGACTTCCCATGTAGCACTTCCCAGCCCCATGTGATTTTCAGCCCGAGGGTAGCGTGACAGTCTCTCTTCCATGGAGGGAGCAAAGGCAGCACAAGGTATTGCTTTTACCATCCTCCCCCGAACAGCAAGTGTTGAACTGTTCAGATGCCTCTACAATGGTTCTGTTCCCAGGGCCTCAGTTTCCCAGTCAGACCAGACTTAGTCTCGCGAGCTCTCTGCTACAGAGTACACATGGGGCATTATCTCTGAGGAGGGTGCTTTGGTGTTCCCATGCCCTGGGGAAGCCCTACCCGGACTGTTGGGCCTAGGCACTATGGCCCCTACCACTGACTTTAGAGCTAGCATTTTCCATCCGATTGTGATTTTCATCCCCAAGGCAGCCTGGCAGGGTTTCTTCCTAAGCGTCAAAAAAGGTAGCCGAAGGGAGTGCTTATTCAATCTTCCCTGGTGCAAGAGGTGTTGGTCTGTTCAGAATCCACAACAATGGGTCTGCTCCCAGGGCCTCAGTTTCCCAGTCAGAACAGACCTAGTCTCCAGAGCTCTCTGCTACAGAGCACACATGGAGAAATAGCTCGGAGGAGTGTTGCTTGAGGTTCCCTGGCTTGGGGAAGCCCTACCCGGTTGGTGGGGCCTAGGCAATATGGCCTCATCCACTGACTTTCCAGGTAGCACTTTCCAGCCCCTTGTGATTTTCAGCCAAATGCAGCCTGGCAGGGTCTCTTCCTTAGAGTCATAAAAGGTAGCCCAAGGGAGTGCTTATTCAATCTTCCCTGGTGCAAGAGGTGTTTGGCTGTTAAGACGCCACAACAATGGGTTTGCCTCCAGGCCTCAGTTTCCCAGTCAGACCATGCCTAGTTTCCAGAGCTCTCTGCTACAGAGCAGACATGTGGAAACAGCGCTGTGGAGGGTGCCTTCACGTTCCAGGACACTGTCGAAGCCTTACCTCGGCTTTGGGACCTAGGCACTATGGCCCTACAACTGACTTTCCAGGTAGCATTTCCCAGCCCCTTTTGATTTTCAGCCCCAAAGCAGCGTTTCAGGGTCTCTTCCTTAGAGTCATAAAAGGTAGCCCAATCGAGTGCTTATTCAATCCTCCCTGGAACAACAGGTGTTTGGCTGTTAAGAAGCCCCAACAATGGGTTTTCCTCCAGGCCTCAGTTTCCTTGTCAGACCAGGCCTAGTCTCCAGAGCTCACTGCTACAGAGCAGACATGTGGAAAATGTGCAGTAGAGGGTGCCTTCACGTTCCAGGGCACTTTCTAAGCCTTACCTGGGCAGTGAGTCCTACTCGCTATGGTCCCTACAAACTCACCTCCCAGGTAACATTTCCAGCCCCCCATGCGATTTTCAGCCTGAGGGCGGCGTGGCGAGATCTCTTCCATGGAGGGAGAAAAGGCAGCACAATGTATTGCCTTTTCCATCCTCCCTCGAACAGCAAGTGTTTTTGCTGTTCAGATTCGCCTACAATGTGTCTTTCCCAGGGCCTCAGTTTCGTAGCCAGACCAGTCCTAGTCCTAGTCTGGGGAGGTTTCTGCTACAGAGCACACATAGGGAAACAGTGGTGTTGTTGTTGTTGTTGACGTTCCCGGGCAATGGGGGAAGCCCTACCCGGGTGGTGAGGCCTAGGCGCTATGCCCCCTACAAACTGACTGCCCATCGTAGCACTATGCAGCCCAATGTGATTTTCAGCCCAAAGGCAGCCTGGCAGGCTCTATTCCTTGGAGGAAGCAAAGGCAGCCTAAGGGAGTGCTTCTTCAAGGCTCCCTAGCGCAGCAAGTGTTGGGCTGTTCAGAAGCCCTAATATTCTGTCTGCTCTCAGGGCCTCAGTTTCCTAGCCAGACCAGGCCTAGTCTGGCGAGCTCTCTGCTACAGAGCACACATGGGGAAACAGTGGTGTGGAGGGTGCCTTCACGTTCCCGGGCCCTGTGGAAGCCCTACCTGGGCAGTGGGGCCTAGGAGCCATGGCCCCTACCACTCTCTTTCTACGTAGCACTTTCCAGCCCCTTGTGATTTTCAGCAACAAGGCAGCCTTGCAGGGTCTCTTCCGTAGAGTTATAAAAAGTAGCCAAAGGGAATGCTTTTTCAATCCTCCCTGGAGCATCAGGTGCTTGGCTGTTAAGAAGCCACAACAATGGGTTTGCCTCCGGGCCTCAGTTTCCTCCTCATACCAGGCCTAGTCTCCAGAGCTCTCTGCTACAGAGCAGACATGTGAAGAAAGCGCTGTGGAGGGTGCCTTCACGTTCCAGGCCCCTGACAAATCCTTACCTGGGCGGTGGGCCCTAATCGCTATGGACCCTACAAATGGACTTCCCATGTAGCACTTCCCAGCCCCATGTGATTTTCAGCCCGAGGGTAGCGTGACAGTCTCTCTTCCATGGAGGGAGCAAAGGCAGCACAAGGTATTGCTTTTACCATCCTCCCCCCCCCCCAGCAAGTGTTGAACTGTTCAGATGCCTCTACAATGGTTCTGTTCCCAGGGCCTCAGTTTCCCAGTCAGACAAGGCCTAGTCTCCAGAGCTCTCTGCTACAGAGCAGACATGTGGAAACTGCGCCGTGGAGGGTGCCTTCACATTCCAGGACACTGTCGAAGCCTTACCTCGGCTTTGTGACCAAGGCACTATGGCCCTACAACTGACTTTCCAGGTAGCATTTCCCAGCACCTTTTGATTTTCAGCCCCAAAGCAGCGTTTCAGGGTCTCTTCCTTAGAGTCATAAAAGGTAGCCCAATCGAGTGCTTATTCAATCCTCCCTGGAACAACAGGTGTTTGGCTGTTAAGAAGCCCCTACAATGGGTTTTCCTCCAGGCCTCAGTTTCCTTGTCAGACCAGGCCTAGTCTCCAGAGCTCACTGCTACAGAGCAGACATGTGGAAAATGTCCAGTACAGGGTGCCTTCACGTTCCAGGGCACTTTCTAAGCCTTACGTGGGCAGTGAGTCATACTCGCTATGGTCCCTACAAACTCACCTCCCAGGTAACATTTCCAGCCCCATGCGATTTTCAGCCTGAGGGCGGCGTGGCAAGATCTCTTCCATGGAGGGAGAAAAGGCAGCACAATGTATTGCCTTTTCCATCCTCCCTCGAACAGCAAGTGTTTGGCTGTTCAGAATCCCCTACAATGTGTCTTTCCCAGGGCCTCAGTTTCGTAGCCAGACCAGTCCTAGTCTGGGGAGGTTTCTGCTACAGAGCACTCATAGGGAAACAGTGGTGTTGTTGTTGCCCGACGTTCCCGGGCAATGGGGAAGCCCTACCCGGGTGGTGAGGCCTAGGCGCTATGCCCCCTACAAACTGACTGCCCAACGTAGCACTCTGCAGCCCAATGTGCTTTTCAGCCCAAAGGCAGCCTGGCAGGCTCTCTTCCTTGGAGGAAGCAAAGGCAGCCTAAGGGAGTGCTTCTTCAAGGCTCCCTAGCGCAGCAAGTGTTGGGCTGTTCAGAAGCCCTAATATTGTGTCTGCTCTCAGGGCCTCAGTTTCCTAGCCAGACACTCTCTTTCTAGGTAGCACTTTCCAGCCACTTGTGATTTTCAGCAACAAGGCAGCCTTGCAGGGTCTCTTCCGTAGAGTTATAAAAAGTAGCCCAAGGGAATGCTTTTTCAATCCTCCCTGGAGCATCAGGAGTTTGGCTGTTAAGAAGCCACAACAATGGGTTTCCTTCCAGGCCTCAGTTTCCTACTCATACCAGGCCTAGTCTCCAGAGCTCTCTGCTACAGAGCAGACATGTGAAGAAAGCGCTGTGGAGGGTGCCTTCACGTTCCAGGCCCCTGACAAATCCTTACCTGGGCGGTGGGCCCTGATCGCTATGGACCCTACAAATGGACTTCCCAGGTAGCACTTCCCAGCCCCATGTGATTTTCAGCCCGAGGGTAGCGTGACAGAGTCTCTCTCTCTCCCATGGAGGGAGCAAAGGCAGCACAAGGTATTGCTTTTACCATCCTCCCCCGAACAGCAAGTGTTGGACTGTTCAGATGCCTCTACAATGGTTCTGTTCCCAGGGCCTCAGTTTCCCAGTCAGACCAGACTTAGTCTTAGTCTCGCGAGCTCTCTGCTACAGAGTACACATGGGGCATTATCTCTGAGGAGGGTGCTTTGGTGTTCCCATGCCCTGGGGAAAGCCCTACCCGGACTGTTGGGCCTAGGCACTATGGCCCCTACCACTGACTTTAGAGCTAGCATTTTTCCATCCGATTGTGATTTTCATCCCCAAGGCAGCCTGGCAGGGTTTCTTCCTAAGCGTCAAAAAAGGTAGCCGAAGGGAGTGCTTATTCAATCTTCCCTGGTGCAAGAGGTGTTGGTCTGTTCAGAATCCACAACAATGGGTCTGCTCCCAGGGCCTCAGTTGTTCCAGGGCCCTGGGAAGCCCTACCTGGGCGTTGGGGCCTAGGCAGGCCCCTACAACTGACTTTCCAGCTAGCACTTTCCAGCCCCTGTGATTTTTTCAGCCCCAAGGCAGCCTGGCAGGGTCTCTTCCTAAGCGTCAAAAAAAGGTAGCCAAAGGGAGTGCTTTTTCAATCTTCCCTGGAGCAGCAAGAGGTGTTGGTTGTTCAGAATCCCACACAACAATGGGTCTGCTCCCAGGGCCTCAGTTTCCCCAGACAGAGACCTAGTCTCCAGAGCTCTCTGCTACAGAGCACACATGGATGGGAAATAATAGGAGGAGGGCCTTGATCCCTGGCTGAAAGCCCTTCCGGGTGGTGGGGCTAGGCAATATGGCCCCTACAACTGACTTTCCAGTAGCACTTTCAGGGTCCACTTCCTGCCAGCCCTGTGATTTTCCCAAGCCAGCCTTCCTTTGGTCTTAGAGTCATAAAAGGTAGCCCAAGGGAGTGCTTATTCAATCTTTATTCAATCTTCCCTGGTGCAAGAGGTGTTTGGCTGTTAAGACGCCACAACAATGGGTTTGCCTCCAGGCCTCAGTTTCCCAGTCAGACCATGCCTAGTTTCCAGAGCTCTCTGCTACAGAGCAGACATGTGGAAACAGCGCTGTGGAGGGTGCCTTCACGTTTCAGGACACACTGTCGAAGCCTTACCTCGGCTTTGGGACCTAGGCACTATGGCCCTACAACTGACTTTCCAGGTAGCATTTCCCAGCCCCTTTTGATTTTCAGCCCCAAAGCAGCGTTTCAGGGTCTCTTCCTTAGAGTCATAAAAGGTAGCCCAATCGAGTGCTTATTCAATCCTCCCTGGAACAACAGGTGTTTGGCTGTTAAGAAGCCCCAACAATGGTTTTCCTCCAGGCCTCAGTTTCCTTGTCAGACCAGGCCTAGTCTCCAGAGCTCACTGCTACAGAGCAGACATGTGGAAAATGTCCAGTACAGGGTGCCTTCACGTTCCAGGGCACTTTCTAAGCCTTACCTGGGCAGTGAGTCCTACTCGCTATGGTCCCTACAAACTCACCTCCCAGGTAACATTTCCAGCCCCATGCGATTTTCAGCCTGAGGGCGGCGTGGCGAGATCTCTTCCATGGAGGGAGAAAAGGCAGCACAATGTATTGCCTTTTCCATCCTCCCTCGAACAGCAAGTGTTTGGCTGTTCAGATTCGCCTACAATGTGTCTTTCCCAGGGCCTCAGTTTCGTAGCCAGACCAGTCCTAGTCTGGGGAGGTTTCTGCTACAGAGCACTTAGTCTCGCACCCCCTTTGTTTTAAAGCAAGGCATTTTTCCAAATTTCTTGGGGGCCCAGCCCCGGGGGGCCCCCTCCCGGCTTCCTAGCCACCCCCTTTGCTTTAGAGCTAATTTTCCTCCATTGGATTTTCTCCCCAAAGGCCCAGCGGCGGGGTTCTCCAAAAGCAAAAAAGGGAAAATGTTTTATTTCCCTTAAAAGGGTTTCCCCTGTGGAACCAAAAAAGGGGGCTGCCCCAGGCCCATTTCCCTCAGAAAGCCATTCCAAGCTTCGCAACAGGAAACCTGAGTCTCGGGGTTTTTTATTTCCCGGGCGGGGGAACCCCTACCCCGGAGGGGGGGGGCCCTGCTAGGCCCCCCCATGTTTTTCCTAACCCCAGCCCTTGTTTTTTCACCGAGCTCGGGGTTTCTTTTCCGAGCAAAAAAAAGTCCCGGGGGAGTCCCTACAATTTTCCCGGGGGGGGTTTTGCTTTGACCCACAAAAATGGGTTTCCCGGTCATTTCCCCCTAAAACCCCATGTTTTTTCCGGGCCCTTTGCACAGGCGCAGGGAAAAACAGGCGGGGGGGTCCCTTACTTCCCCTGTGGAAGTTAGGTTTTGGGCCCTAAAATGGCCCTAAAATGCTTTCCGGGTGTTTTCCCAGCCCCTTTTTTTTTTTAGCCCCAAGAGTTTTCGGGGTTTTTCCCAAAGGGTCCTGGTCCCCAAAGGTTTTTTTAAACCTCCCGGAAACCGGGGGTTTTGGCAAGGGGGCCCCCACAAGGGTTTTCCCAGGCCTCTTTTTCCTTTAAAAAGGGTTCCCCCAAGCCACTGCCAGGGCCAGGGAAAAGGGGCCAAAAGGGGTTCATTTTTCCGGGACTTTCTGTTCGGGGGTTTGGTCTTTAAAATCCCAAAAAATCCCCCCCAGGCATTTCCAGCCCCATCGACAGCCTGGGGGGCCGGGGCGTCTTTTTCCAGGAGGGAGAAAACCCCGAATGTTTTTTTTCCCCCTTTTAAACCCCAAAGGTTTTTGGGCAAAAACCCCTACATTGCTTTCCCCGGGGCCCATTTCAGCCCCCTCTTTTTGGATTTCGCCAAAGCACCTGGGGGCTTTTTTTTGCCCCCAATTTCCCGGGCAATAACCCCTCCCCGGGGGGTAAGGGTGGCGTAGGCCCCCAAAAAAGTGCCCCAGCCTTCACCCCTGTATTTCAGCCCAAAGGCACCTGGAGCCACCGGAGGGCAAAAGGGCCCCGGGGGGATGTTTCCAAGGGGCTCCCTGGCGGGAATTTGGGCTGCAAACCCCAATATTTTTCCCCCCCCTTTATTTCCACCAAACCCCCTTCCCGGGGCCCCTTCTAAGAGAAAAAGGGGGGAAACAGTGGTTAAATCCTTTCCGCCGGGGGCCCTGTGGAAGCCCTCCCTGGGTTTTCCGGGACCATCCCCTCCACCTTTTCTCGAGCATTTCAGCCCCTTGTGATTTTACAACGGCCCTTCAGGGCCCTTCCTGGGTTATAAAAGTAGAAAAAGGAATTTTTCAACCCCTCCCGGAAACATCGGGCGGGCTTTTTTGGGCCCAAAATGGGGTGGCCCCATTTTCTCCTTAAAAAGGCCCTAACCCTTTCTCGGCGACAGGGAAAAAGGTTTGGGGGTGTTCCTTCAAACCCTGAAACCCTTTCCCGGGCCCAATCGCATGACCCAAAAAGGACTTCCCAGACACTCCCAGCCCCATGTTTTTTTCCCCCGGGGGGGTCGGACAGCCCCCCCGGGGGGGGAAAAA
Source organism: Okapia johnstoni (assembly GCA_024291935.2). Taxonomy (NCBI): domain Eukaryota; kingdom Metazoa; phylum Chordata; class Mammalia; order Artiodactyla; family Giraffidae; genus Okapia; species Okapia johnstoni. The sequence goes on along the minus strand of JAGTYA010001481.1, from coordinate 245 downwards.
AGGCAGCCAAGTTTGCCCCACCCTCCCCCGAACCAATGTATTTTAGGCCAAAGGTTTGCCCGGGGCCTATTCCCCCACAAAAGGGCCAGCTCCAGGTTCTTTTAAGGCCGGGAAAGGGGCCCTTTGGGGGGGCCTTACTTCCCCAGGCATTTCAAGTTCCCTCGGCGGACCGGGCATTTGGGCTAAAAAAATTTAAATTAAAAAACCCCCCTTTTGTTTTCCCCAGATTTTTCCCCCACCTGGAA
>JAGTYA010001480.1:0-10822 GCA_024291935.2 Okapia johnstoni | reverse complement strand
GGCCTGGACTTCTCAGAGGCAAACAAGAGAGGCTCCCCGAGGCGCCACTCGCCCCCGATTCAGAGAGGCCCATACCCCCGCTTCCCCCTGCGTGACGCGCGGAAAAGCACGAGACCTTCGCCCCTGCAATCGAGGGAAGCCCTCGATGCCCATGGCTGTGACCGGAGAGAAAGGCTGAGTGCCACGTCGACTCCCCTGAGAGCCAACCAACCCCACAGGTTGCCTAGTTAGAGCTGTCCACCCTCGCCCCCCCCGGGTGTGACCCCCGAGGGTCCATACTCCATAGCTCATGCTGAACGCGGACTCCAGGGCGCTGCAGCGCCTCCTGGCGGAATCCAGAGCTGGCTCGTGGTGTGGCCCCTATGTCCCTGGCGACGAGAAAGAGGCATTGGGCTACTTCTATAGTCCGTGCGGTCTAACGGAGAGAGGATCGGAGACGGGGGTACCCGCACGCAACTCGAGAATTGCATTACCGCCGCAAAGTCCGAGAGCCACCCCCGTTGAGAGGCCATAACGCCCATAGGAGGGAAGGAGCGCTTTTTCCCGTCAGCTGGGGAGACATGCACCCCACCGGTCCCGGCTCCCGAACGTGGCTTGACTCCTTGCGGGCGACTCCAGGTGTCCCCCGAGATCCCCGGGCCAACCTGCCAAGAAAGCGGGGCTTCCCGCCACACCGCGAGGGCGTCCCCCGGGCCCCCCTCCTTGCGAGACGGGGCCCTTGGGATCTGCAGCGACGCGAGAGCCGTCCTGCCTTCTCTCTGGCGCTGCAAACGGAGGCTGGACTCCCTCTAGGCGCCCCCAGAGGCTCCCTGGGATACCCGTGTCCACAGGCGAGCGGAACCCTGAGTCTCCAGAGGCCGCTCGCGAGGGGGCCCCGTCGCCGTCGGCCCCTCCTCTCGAAAGGGGGGTCCAATCCCCTTCCTGAATGCCATCGCAATCCCTACATTCCCTCGCACCTCCAGAGCGGGACTCTCGCCTCTCCTGAGGTTCGAGAAGAGGCCCCAAGGGGCCAGTTCCGGCCCGCAAGACCAAAGGTCCCCGAGGAACCCCCATCGGCAAGCGAGTCCAGTTCCCTGGACGTGAGGCGAGGGGAAGCCCAGCAGCCCCTGGCGATGTCAAAGGAGGCCTGGACTTCTCAGAGGCAACAAGAGAGGCTCCCCGAGGCGCCACGCCCCCGATTCAGAGAGGCCACCCCCGCTTCCCCCTGCGCCGCGCGGAAAAGCACGACCTTCGCCCCTGCATTCGAGGGGAAGCCCGATTGCCCTTGGCTGTGACCGGAGAGAAAGGCTGAGTCCCCTCGACTCCCTGGAGGCCACCCCACAGGTGCCAGTTATACCTGTCCCCTCCCCCCCTCCGGGGACCCCCGAGGGTCCTAGCTCCATGCCTGACGCGGACCCAGGGCGCTGCAGCGCCTCCTGGCGAATCCCGAGGCTGCTCGGGCCCCTGTCCGCTCGAAAGGAGGCATGGCGACCCCGCTGGGCTAACGGGGGAGACGGGCCGGGGTACCCGCCGCAACTCGAGAATGCACCGCCGCAAGTCGAGAACACCCCCGTGAGGCCACGCCCATAGAGGGAGGAGGCGCTTTTCCCTTGCAGGGCATGGAGAGCATGCCCCGGCACCTGTTCCGGCTCCGAACGGGGCTTGACTCCTTGCGGGCGACTCCAGGTGTCCCCCGAGATCCCCGGGCCAACCTGCCAAGAAAAGCGGGGCTTCCCGCCACACCGCGAGGGGCGTCCCCCGGGCCCCCCTCCTTGCGAGACGGGGCCCTTGGGATCTGCAGCGACGCGAGAGCCGTCCTGCCTTCTCTCTGGCGCTGCAACGGAGGCTGGACTCCCTCTAGGCGCCCCCAGAGGTTCCCTGGGATACCTGTCCACAGGCGAGCGGAACCCTGAGTCTCCAGAGGCCGCTCGCGAGGGGCCCCCCGTCGCCGTCGGCCCCTCCTCTCGAAAGGGGGGTCCAATCCCCTTCCTGAATGCCATCGCAATCCCTACATTCCCTCGCACCTCCAGAGCGGGACTCTCGCCTCTCCTGAGGTTCGAGAAGAGGCCCCAAGGGGCCAGTTCCGGCCGCAAGACCAAAGGTCCCCGAGGAACCCCCATCGGCAAGCGAGTCCAGTTCCCTGGACGTGAGGCGAGGGGAAGCCCAGCAGCCCCTGGCGATGTCAAAGGAGGCCTGGACTTCTCAGAGGCAACAAGAGAGGCTCCCGAGGCGCCACGCCCCCGATTCAGAGAGGCCACCCCCGCTTCCCCCTGCGCCGCGCGGAAAAAAGCACGACCTTCGCCCCTGCATTCGAGGGGAAGCCCGATTGCCCTTGGCTGTGACCGGAGAGAGAAAAGGCTGAGTCCCCTCGACTCCCTGGAGGCCACCCCACAGGTGCCAGTTATACCTGTCCCCTCCCCCCCTCCGGGGACCCCCGAGGGTCCTAGCTCCATGCCTGACGCGGACCCCAGGGCGCTGCAGCGCCTCCTGGCGAATCCCGAGACTGCTCGGGCCCCTGTCCGCTCGAAAGGAGGCATGGCGACCCCGCTGGGCTAACGGGGGAGACGGGCCGGGGTACCCGCCGCAACTCGAGAATGCACCGCCGCAAGTCGAGAACACCCCCGTGAGGCCACGCCCATAGAGGGAGGAGGAGGCGCTTTTCCCTTGCAGGGCATGGAGAGCATGCCCCGGCACCTGTTCCGGCTCCGAACGGGGCTTGACTCCTTGCGGGGCGACTCCAGGTGTCCCCCGAGATCCCCGGGCCAACCTGCCAAGAAAGCGGGGCTTCCCGCCACACCGCGAGGGCGTCCCCCGGGCCCCCCTCCTTGCGAGACGGGGCCCTTGGGATCTGCAGCGACGCGAGAGCCGTCCTGCCTTCTCTCTGGCGCTGCAACGGAGGCTGGACTCCCTCTAGGCGCCCCCAGAGGTTCCCTGGGATACCCGTGTCCACAGGCGGCGAGCGGAACCCTGAGTCTCCAGAGGCCGCTCGCGAGGGGCCCCCCGTCGCCGTCGGCCCCTCCTCTCGAAAGGGGGGTCCAATCCCCTTCCTGAATGCCATCGCAATCCCTACATTCCCTCGCACCTCCAGAGCGGGACTCTCGCCTCTCCTGAGGTTCGAGAAGAGGCCCCAAGGGGCCAGTTCCGGCCGCAAGACCAAAGGTCCCGAGGAACCCCCATCGGCAAGCGAGTCCAGTTCCCTGGACGTGAGGCGAGGGGGAAGCCCAGCAGCCCCTGGCGATGTCAAAGGAGGCCTGGACTTCTCAGAGGCAACAAGAGAGGCTCCCCGAGGCGCCACGCCCCCGATTCAGAGAGGCCACCCCCGCTTCCCCCTGCGCCGCGCGGAAAAAGCACGGACCTTCGCCCCTGCATTCGAGGGGAAGCCCGATTGCCCTTGGCTGTGACCGGAGAGAAAGGCTGAGTCCCCTCGACTCCCTGGAGGCCACCCCACAGGTGCCAGTTATACCTGTCCCCTCCCCCCCTCCGGGGACCCCCGAGGGTCCTAGCTCCATGCCTGACGCGGACCCAGGGCGCTGCAGCGCCTCCTGGCGAATCCCGAGGCTGCTCGGGCCCCTGTCCGCTCGAAAGGAGGCATGGCGACCCCGCTGGGCTAACGGGGGAGACGGGCCGGGGTACCCGCCGCAACTCGAGAATGCACCGCCGCAAGTCGAGAACACCCCCGTGAGGCCACGCCCATAGAGGGAGGAGGCGCTTTTCCCTTGCAGGGCATGGAGAGCATGCCCCGGCACCTGTTCCGGCTCCGAACGGGGCTTGACTCCTTGCGGGCGACTCCAGGTGTCCCCCGAGATCCCCGGGCCAACCTGCCAAGAAAGCGGGGCTTCCCGCCACACCGCGAGGGCGTCCCCCCGGCCCCCCCTCCTTGCGAGACGGGGCCCTTGGGATCTGCAGCGACGCGAGAGCCGTCCTGCCTTCTCTCTGGCGCTGCAACGGAGGCTGGACTCCCTCTAGGCGCCCCCAGAGGTTCCCTGGGATACCCGTGTCCACAGGCGAGCGGAACCCTGAGTCTCCAGAGGCCGCTCGCGAGGGGCCCCCCGTCGCCGTCGGCCCCTCCTCTCGAAAGGGGGGTCCAATCCCCTTCCTGAATGCCATCGCAATCCCTACATTCCCTCGCACCTCCAGAGCCGGACTCTCGCCTCTCCTGAGGTTCGAGAAGAGGCCCCAAGGGGCCAGTTCCGGCCGCAAGACCAAAGGTCCCCGAGGAACCCCCATCGGCAAGCGAGTCCAGTTCCCTGGACGTGAGGCGAGGGGAAGCCCAGCAGCCCCTGGCGATGTCAAAGGAGGCCTGGACTTCTCAGAGGCAACAAGAGAGGCTCCCCGAGGCGCCACGCCCCCGATTCAGAGAGGCCACCCCCGCTTCCCCCTGCGCCGCGCGGAAAAGCACGACCTTCGCCCCTGCATTCGAGGGGAAGCCCGATTGCCCTTGGCTGTGACCGGAGAGAAAGGCTGAGTCCCCTCGACTCCCTGGAGGCCACCCCACAGGTGCCAGTTATACCTGTCCCCTCCCCCCCTCCGGGGACCCCCGAGGGTCCTAGCTCCATGCCTGACGCGGACCCAGGGCGCTGCAGCGCCTCCTGGCGAATCCCGAGGCTGCTCGGGCCCCTGTCCGCTCGAAAGGAGGCATGGCGACCCCGCTGGGCTAACGGGGGAGACGGGCCGGGGTACCCGCCGCAACTCGAGAATGCACCGCCGCAAGTCGAGAACACCCCCGTGAGGCCACGCCCATAGAGGGAGGAGGCGCTTTTCCCTTGCAGGGCATGGAGAGCATGCCCCGGCACCTGTTCCGGCTCCGAACGGGGCTTGACTCCTTGCGGGCGACTCCAGGTGTCCCCCGAGATCCCCGGGCCAACCTGCCAAGAAAGCGGGGCTTCCCGCCACACCGCGAGGGCGTCCCCCGGGCCCCCCTCCTTGCGAGACGGGGCCCTTGGGATCTGCAGCGACGCGAGAGCCGTCCTGCCTTCTCTCTGGCGCTGCAACGGAGGCTGGACTCCCTCTAGGCGCCCCCAGAGGTTCCCTGGGATACCCGTGTCCACAGGCGAGCGGAACCCTGAGTCTCCAGAGGCCGCTCGCGAGGGGGCCCCCCGTCGCCGTCGGCCCCTCCTCTCGAAAGGGGGGTCCAATCCCCTTCCTGAATGCCATCGCAATCCCTACATTCCCTCGCACCTCCAGAGCGGGACTCTCGCCTCTCCTGAGGTTCGAGAAGAGGCCCCAAGGGGCCAGTTCCGGCCGCAAGACCAAAGGTCCCCGAGGAACCCCCATCGGCAAGCGAGTCCAGTTCCCTGGACGTGAGGCGAGGGGAAGCCCAGCAGCCCCTGGCGATGTCAAAGGAGGCCTGGACTTCTCAGAGGCAACAAGAGAGGCTCCCCGAGGCGCCACGCCCCCGATTCAGAGAGGCCACCCCCGCTTCCCCCTGCGCCGCGCGGAAAAAAGCACGACCTTCGCCCCTGCATTCGAGGGGAAGCCCGATTGCCCTTGGCTGTGACCGGAGAGAAAGGCTGAGTCCCCTCGACTCCCTGGAGGCCACCCCACAGGTGCCAGTTATACCTGTCCCCTCCCCCCCTCCGGGGACCCCCGAGGGTCCTAGCTCCATGCCTGACGCGGACCCAGGGCGCTGCAGCGCCTCCTGGCGAATCCCGAGGCTGCTCGGGCCCCTGTCCGCTCGAAAGGAGGCATGGCGACCCCGCTGGGCTAACGGGGGAGACGGGCCGGGGTACCCGCCGCAACTCGAGAATGCACCGCCGCAAGTCGAGAACACCCCCGTGAGGCCACGCCCATAGAGGGAGGAGGCGCTTTTCCCTTGCAGGGCATGGAGAGCATGCCCCGGCACCTGTTCCGGCTCCGAACGGGGCTTGACTCCTTGCGGGCGACTCCAGGTGTCCCCCGAGATCCCCGGGCCAACCTGCCAAGAAAGCGGGGCTTCCCGCCACACCGCGAGGGCGTCCCCCGGGCCCCCCTCCTTGCGAGACGGGGCCCTTGGGATCTGCAGCGACGCGAGAGCCGTCCTGCCTTCTCTCTGGCGCTGCAACGGAGGCTGGACTCCCTCTAGGCGCCCCCAGAGGTTCCCTGGGATACCCGTGTCCACAGGCGAGCGGAACCCTGAGTCTCCAGAGGCCGCTCGCGAGGGGCCCCCCCCGTCGCCGTCGGCCCCTCCTCTCGAAAGGGGGGGGTCCAATCCCCTTCCTGAATGCCATCGCAATCCCTACATTCCCTCGCACCTCCAGAGCGGGACTCTCGCCTCTCCTGAGGTTCGAGAAGAGGCCCCAAGGGGCCAGTTCCGGCCGCAAGACCAAAGGTCCCCGAGGAACCCCCATCGGCAAGCGAGTCCAGTTCCCTGGACGTGAGGCGAGGGGAAGCCCAGCAGCCCCTGGCGATGTCAAAGGAGGCCTGGACTTCTCAGAGGCAACAAGAGAGGCTCCCCGAGGCGCCACGCCCCCGATTCAGAGAGGCCACCCCCGCTTCCCCCTGCGCCGCGCGGAAAAGCACGACCTTCGCCCCTGCATTCGAGGGGAAGCCCGATTGCCCTTGGCTGTGACCGGAGAGAAAGGCTGAGTCCCCTCGACTCCCTGGAGGCCACCCCACAGGTGCCAGTTATACCTGTCCCCTCCCCCCCTCCGGGGACCCCCGAGGGTCCTAGCTCCATGCCTGACGCGGACCCAGGGCGCTGCAGCGCCTCCTGGCGAATCCCGAGGCTGCTCGGGCCCCTGTCCGCTCGAAAGGAGGCATGGCGACCCCGCTGGGCTAACGGGGGAGACGGGCCGGGGTACCCGCCGCAACTCGAGAATGCACCGCCGCAAGTCGAGAACACCCCCGTGAGGCCACGCCCATAGAGGGAGGAGGCGCTTTTCCCTTGCAGGGCATGGAGAGCATGCCCCGGCACCTGTTCCGGCTCCGAACGGGGCTTGACTCCTTGCGGGCGACTCCAGGTGTCCCCCGAGATCCCCGGGCCAACCTGCCAAGAAAGCGGGGCTTCCCGCCACACCGCGAGGGCGTCCCCCGGGCCCCCCTCCTTGCGAGACGGGGCCCTTGGGATCTGCAGCGACGCGAGAGCCGTCCTGCCTTCTCTCTGGCGCTGCAACGGAGGCTGGACTCCCTCTAGGCGCCCCCAGAGGTTCCCTGGGATACCCGTGTCCACAGGCGAGCGGAACCCTGAGTCTCCAGAGGCCGCTCGCGAGGGGCCCCCCCCGTCGCCGTCGGCCCCTCCTCTCGAAAGGGGGGGGTCCAATCCCCTTCCTGAATGCCATCGCAATCCCTACATTCCCTCGCACCTCCAGAGCGGGACTCTCGCCTCTCCTGAGGTTCGAGAAGAGGCCCCAAGGGGCCAGTTCCGGCCGCAAGACCAAAGGTCCCCGAGGAACCCCCATCGGCAAGCGAGTCCAGTTCCCTGGACGTGAGGCGAGGGGAAGGCCAGCAGCCCCTGGCGATGTCAAAGGAGGCCTGGACTTCTCAGAGGCAACAAGAGAGGCTCCCCGAGGCGCCACGCCCCCGATTCAGAGAGGCCACCCCCGCTTCCCCCTGCGCCGCGCGGAAAAGCACGACCTTCGCCCCTGCATTCGAGGGGAAGCCCGATTGCCCTTGGCTGTGACCGGAGAGAAAGGCTGAGTCCCCTCGACTCCCTGGAGGCCACCCCACAGGTGCCAGTTATACCTGTCCCCTCCCCCCCTCCGGGGACCCCCCGAGGGTCCTAGCTCCATGCCTGACGCGGACCCAGGGCGCTGCAGCGCCTCCTGGCGAATCCCGAGGCTGCTCGGGCCCCTGTCCGCTCGAAAGGAGGCATGGCGACCCCGCTGGGCTAACGGGGGAGACGGGCCGGGGTACCCGCCGCAACTCGAGAATGCACCGCCGCAAGTCGAGAACCCCCCCCCGTGAGGCCACGCCCATAGAGGGAGGAGGCGCTTTTCCCTTGCAGGGCATGGAGAGCATGCCCCGGCACCTGTTCCGGCTCCGAACGGGGCTTGACTCCTTGCGGGCGACTCCAGGTGTCCCCCGAGATCCCCGGGCCAACCTGCCAAGAAAGCGGGGCTTCCCGCCACACCGCGAGGGCGTCCCCCGGGCCCCCCTCCTTGCGAGACGGGGCCCTTGGGATCTGCAGCGACGCGAGAGCCGTCCTGCCTTCTCTCTGGCGCTGCAACGGAGGCTGGACTCCCTCTAGGCGCCCCCAGAGGTTCCCTGGGATACCCGTGTCCACAGGCGAGCGGAACCCTGAGTCTCCAGAGGCCGCTCGCGAGGGGCCCCCCGTCGCCGTCGGCCCCTCCTCTCGAAAGGGGGGTCCAATCCCCTTCCTGAATGCCATCGCAATCCCTACATTCCCTCGCACCTCCAGAGCGGGACTCTCGCCTCTCCTGAGGTTCGAGAAGAGGCCCCCAAGGGGCCAGTTCCGGCCGCAAGACCAAAGGTCCCCGAGGAACCCCCATCGGCAAGCGAGTCCAGTTCCCTGGACGTGAGGCGAGGGGAAGCCCAGCAGCCCCTGGCGATGTCAAAGGAGGCCTGGACTTCTCAGAGGCAACAAGAGAGGCTCCCCGAGGCGCCACGCCCCCGATTCAGAGAGGCCACCCCCGCTTCCCCCTGCGCCGCGCGGAAAAGCACGACCTTCGCCCCTGCATTCGAGGGGAAGCCCGATTGCCCTTGGCTGTGACCGGAGAGAAAGGCTGAGTCCCCTCGACTCCCTGGAGGCCACCCCACAGGTGCCAGTTATACCTGTCCCCTCCCCCCCTCCGGGGACCCCCCGAGGGTCCTAGCTCCATGCCTGACGCGGACCCAGGGCGCTGCAGCGCCTCCTGGCGAATCCCGAGGCTGCTCGGGCCCCTGTCCGCTCGAAAGGAGGCATGGCGACCCCGCTGGGCTAACGGGGGAGACGGGCCGGGGTACCCGCCGCAACTCGAGAATGCACCGCCGCAAGTCGAGAACCCCCCCCCGTGAGGCCACGCCCATAGAGGGAGGAGGCGCTTTTCCCTTGCAGGGCATGGAGAGCATGCCCCGGCACCTGTTCCGGCTCCGAACGGGGCTTGACTCCTTGCGGGCGACTCCAGGTGTCCCCCGAGATCCCCGGGCCAACCTGCCAAGAAAGCGGGGCTTCCCGCCACACCGCGAGGGCGTCCCCCGGGCCCCCCTCCTTGCGAGACGGGGCCCTTGGGATCTGCAGCGACGCGAGAGCCGTCCTGCCTTCTCTCTGGCGCTGCAACGGAGGCTGGACTCCCTCTAGGCGCCCCCAGAGGTTCCCTGGGATACCCGTGTCCACAGGCGAGCGGAACCCTGAGTCTCCAGAGGCCGCTCGCGAGGGGCCCCCCGTCGCCGTCGGCCCCTCCTCTCGAAAGGGGGGTCCAATCCCCTTCCTGAATGCCATCGCAATCCCTACATTCCCTCGCACCTCCAGAGCGGGACTCTCGCCTCTCCTGAGGTTCGAGAAGAGGCCCCCAAGGGGCCAGTTCCGGCCGCAAGACCAAAGGTCCCCGAGGAACCCCCATCGGCAAGCGAGTCCAGTTCCCTGGACGTGAGGCGAGGGGAAGCCCAGCAGCCCCTGGCGATGTCAAAGGAGGCCTGGACTTCTCAGAGGCAACAAGAGAGGCTCCCCCGAGGCGCCACGCCCCCGATTCAGAGAGGCCACCCCCGCTTCCCCCCCTGCGCCGCGCGGAAAAGCACGACCTTCGCCCCTGCATTCGAGGGGAAGCCCGATTGCCCTTGGCTGTGACCGGAGAGAAAGGGCTGAGTCCCCTCGACTCCCTGGAGGCCACCCCACAGGTGCCAGTTATACCTGTCCCCCCCCCCCCCTCCGGGGACCCCCGAGCCGTGAGGCCACGCCCATAGAGGGAGGAGGCGCTTTTTTCCCTTGCAGGCATGGAGAGCATGCCCCGGCACCTGTTCCGGCTCCGAAACGGGGCTTGACTCCTTGCGGGCGACTCCAGGTGTCCCCCGAGATCCCCGGGCCAACCTGCCAAGAAAGCGGGGCTTCCCGCCACACCGCGAGGGCGTCCCCCGGGCCCCCCTCCTTGCGAGACGGGGCCCTTGGGATCTGCAGCGACGCGAGAGCCGTCCTGCCTTCTCTCTGGCGCTGCAACGGAGGCTGGACTCCCTCTAGGCGCCCCCAGAGGTTCCCTGGGATACCCGTGTCCACAGGCGAGCGGAACCCTGAGTCTCCAGAGGCCGCTCGCGAGGGGCCCCCCGTCGCCGTCGGCCCCTCCTCTCGAAAGGGGGGGTCCAATCCCGTTCGAGAAGAGGCCCCAAGGGGCCAGTTCCGGCCGCAAGACCAAAGGTCCCCCGAGGAACCCCCATCGGCAAGCGAGTCCAGTTCCCTGGACGTGAGGCGAGGGGAAGCCCAGCAGCCCCTGGCGATGTCAAAGGAGGCCTGGGACTTCTCAGAGGCAACAAGAGAGGCTCCCCGAGGCGCCACGCCCCCGATTCAGAGAGGCCACCCCCCGCTGCTTCCCCCCTGCGCGGAAACTCGACCTTCCGCGCCCCGGCATTCGAGGAAGCCCGATTGCCCTTGCTGTACCCAGAGAAAAGGCTAAGGCTCCCCTCGACTCCCGTTCCACGCCATCGAGTGCCAGTGTGACCCGTTCCCCGCCCACCCGCCGACCCCCGAATCCTAGCTCCTGCCTGAACGCGACACACGGCGCGTCACAAGCGCCGCCTGCGATAATCCCAGCGGCTCGAAGCCCCGGGTCCCTCAAAATAGCAAGGGCGTAACCCCGCTGGGCTAACTGGGGAGACGGGCCCGGTTGTCCCGCCTGCAACTCGCAAAAATCACCGACAGCAAGTCGAGAACTACCCCCCGTCGGAGGCCCACGCCCATAGAGGGTAGGATGCGTCTTTTCTCTTGGCAGGCATGGAGACA
>JAGTYA010001479.1:0-10823 GCA_024291935.2 Okapia johnstoni | reverse complement strand
ATTGAATAAGCAGTCCCTTGGGCTACCTTTTTTGACTCTAAGGAAGAGACCTCTGCAAGGCTGCATTATCTGGGCTGAAAATCACAAGGGGCTGGGAAGTGATACCTGGAAAGTCAGTGAAAGAGGACACAGTGCCTAGGCTCCCAAGCCCAGGTAGGGCTTCGTCAGTGCCCCTGGAAAGTGAAAAGAAGGAACCCTCCACAGCGCTTTTTCCCCATGTTTTGCTCTGTAGCAGAGAGCTCTGGAGACTAGGTCTTTCTGACTGGGAAAATGAGGCCCTGGGAGCAGAGCCATTTTTTTCTGGCGGTCTTTACACAGCCAAAACACCTCTTGCACCAGGGAAGACTGAATAAGCAGTCCCTTGGGCTACCTTTTTTTTTTTGACTCTAAGGAAGAGACCCTGCAAGGCTGCATCTGGCTGAAAATCACAAGGGGCTGGGAAGTGATACCTGGAACTCCGTCAGTGAAAGAGGACAGACAGTGCCTAGGCTTCCAAAGCCCAGGTAAAGGCTTCGCACAGTGTGCCCTGGAACGTGAATGCCCTACCACAGCGCTTTTTCCCACAGTGTCTGCTCTGTAGCAGAGAGCTCTGGAGACTAGGTCTGTTCTGACTGGAAACTGAGGCCCTGGGAGCAGAGCCATTGTTCTGGCGTCTTCACAGCCAAAAACACCTCTTGCACCAGGGAAGACTGAATAAGCAGTCCCTTGGGCTACCTTTTTTTGACTCTAAGGAAGAGACCCTGCAAGGCTGGCATCTGGCTGAAAATCTACAAGGGGCTGGGAAGTGAAGTGATACCTGGAAAGTCAGTGAAAGAGGCCACTAGTGCCTAGGCTCCCAGCCCAAGGTAAGGGCTTCGACAGTGCCTGGAACGTGAAGGCACCCTCCTCAGAGCTATTTCCCCATGTACTGCTCTGTAACAGAGAGCTCTGGAGACTAGGTCTGTTCTGGCTGGGGAAACTGAGGCCCCTTGGGAGCAGAGCCATTGTTCTGGGATGTCTTCACAGCCCAAAACCTCTTGCTCAAGGGAAGACTGAATAAGACAGTCCCTTGGGCTACCTTTTTTGACTCTAAAGGAAGAGACCCTGCAAGGCTGCATCTGGCTGAAGTAATCACAAGAGGCACCTGGGCTAGTGATACCTGGAAAGTCAGTGAAAGAGGCCATAGTGCCTAGGGGGACTCAAAGCCCAAGTGTAGGGCTTCGACTGTGCCTGGAACGGCACTGAAGGCCCACCCTCCAAGAAGCTTTTTTTTCCCCCATGTCAGCTCTGTAGCAGAGAGCTCTGGAGACTAGGTCTGTTCTGACTGGGAAACTGAGGCCCTGGGAGCAGAGCCATTGTTTCTGGCGTCTTCACAGCCAAACACCTCTTGCACCAGGGAAAAGACTGAATAAGCAGGGTCCCTTGGCGAACTACCTTTTTTGACTCTAAGGATAGAGACACCTGCAAGGCTGCATCTGGCTGAAAATCACAAGGGGCTGGGAAGTGATACTAGGAAAGTCAGTGAAAGAGGCCACAGTGCCTAGGCCCCAGCCACCCGGGTAGGGCTTCCCCAAGGCAGGGGGAGCCTCAAGGGAAACCCTCCTCAGAGCTATTTCCCCATGTCTGCTCGTGTAGCAGAGAGCTCTGGAGACCTAGGTCTGTTCTGAATGGGGAAACTGAGGCCCTGGGAGCAGAGCATTGTTCTGGCTAGTCTTCACAGCCAAACACCTCTTGCACCAGGGAAAGACCTGAATAAGCTGTAGTCCCTTGGGCTACCTTTTTTTTTTTGACTCTAAGGAAGAGACCCTGCAAGGCCTGCATGAACTGGCTGAAAATCACAAGGGGGCTGGGAGATAAGTGATACCTGGAAAGTCAGTGAAAGAGGCACAGTGCCTAGGCTCCAAAGCCCATCGGTAAGGCTTCGACGCAGTGCCCAATGGAACGTGAAGGCACCCTCAACAGCGCTTTTTCCCAATGTCTGCTCTTGTGTAGCAGAGAGCTCTGGAGACTATAGTCTGTTCTGACTGGGAAAACTGAGGCCCTGGGAGCAGAGCCATTGTGTACTGGGCGTCTTCACAGCCAAACACCTATCTCTGCACAAGGGGAAGAACTGATAAGCAGTCCCTTGGGCTACCTTTTTTGACTCTAAGGAAGAGACCATGCAAGGCTGCATCTGTGCTCCTGAAAAATCACAAGGGGCTGGGGAAATCGGTACCTGGAAAGTCAGCGAAGGGAGGCTCCCCCCACATGTGCCTAGGCCCCAGCACCCCGGGTGTTTAAGGCTTCGACATGGCAGGGAAGCCTCAAGGAACCCTCCATCAGAGCTTATTTCCCCATGTCTGCTCTGTAGCCAGAGAGCTCATGGAGACTAGGTCTTGTTCTGACTGGGAAAACTGAGGCCTCTCTTGGGAAGCAGAGCCATTGTTCTGGCGTCTTCACAGCCAAAACACCTCTTGCACCAGGGAAGACTGAATAAGCAGTCCTTGGAGGCTACCTTTTTGACTCTAAAGCGAGAGAGACCCTGCAAGGCTGCATCTGGGGCTGAAAAATCACAAGGGTGCTGGGTTAGGAAGGAAGTGATACCTGGAAAAGTCAGTGAAAGAGGGCCCACAGTGCCCTAGGCCCCCAGCACCAGGTTAGGGCTTCCCTGGCCTGGAAGCCTCAAGAACCCCACCTCCTCCAGAGCTATTTCCCCATGTCTGCTCTGTTAGCAGAGAGCTCTGGCGAGAGACTAGGTGCTGTTCTAGACTGGGAAACTGAGGCCTCCTGGGGTAGCAAAGCCTATTGTTGTGGCGTCTTCACAGCCAAACACCTCTTGCTACAGGGAAGATGAATAAGCAGTCCCTTGGGCTACCTTTTTTGACTCTAAGGAAGAGTACCCTGCCAAGGCATGCCATCTGGGTGAAAATCACAAGGGGCTGGGAAGTGATACCTGGAAAAGTCAGTGAAAGAGGCCTACAGTGCCTAGGCCTTCCAGCTACCCTCGGGTAATGGCTTTTCGACAAGGCCACCGGGAACGCCTGCAAGGAACCTCCACAGCAGGCTATTTTCCCCATGTCTGCTCTGTAGCAGAGGAGCTCTGGGAGACTAGGTCTGTTCTGACTGGGAAACTGAGGGACCCCTGGGAGCCAGAGCCCAACTGTTCTGGCGTTCTTCACAGCCAATACACCTCTTGCACCAGGGAAGACTGAATAAATGTATATAGCCAGTCCCTCTTGGGCTACCTTTTTTTTGACTCTAAGGAAGATAGACCCTGAAAGGCTGCATCCTGGCTGAAAATCACAAGGGGCTGGGAAAAGTGATATCCTGGAAAGTCAGTGAAAGAGGCCACCAGTGCCTCTAGGCTCCAAAGCCCAGGTAAGGCTTCGACTCAGTAGCCCTTGGAACGTGAAGGCACCCTCCACAGCGCTTTTTCCCCATGTTTTGCTCTGTAGCAGGAGAGCTCTGGAAACTGTTCTGTTCTTGTTGTAAGAACTGAGACCTGGGAGCAAGGAGCTGGGGAAACTTGAGGCTTCTGGGGCAAAACACATCCTTGCACCAGTGAGCTGATTTGTTGTTCCCTGGGCGCTGAAGTTTTTTTGACTTCTAGCCACTAGACCCTGCCAAGCGGCATATGATGAAGATCTGAAGGGGACTAAGAAGTGATAACCTTGCATGTCGTGAAAGCTTCCACCGTGCCTAGCCTCTAAGGCCCAGGGTGATCCTGCTACAATGCCCTGCATCGTGAAGATAAACTCTCCAAAGCGCGGTTTCCTGTACGTACCCCAAATAGTGCTTGGGCATGTGATATCTGGGAATAGTCAGTGAAAGAGGCCACCTATGTCATGTGCCTAGGCTTACCAAGGGAAGACTGAATAAGCAGTCCCTTGGGCTACCTTTTTTGACTCTAAGGAAGAGACCCTGCAAGGCTGCATCTGGCTGAAAATCACAAGGGGCTGGGAAGTGATACCTGGAAAGTCAGTGAAAGAGGCCACAGTGCCTAGGCTCCAAAGCCCAGGTAAGGCTTCGACAGTGCCCTGGAACGTGAAGGCACCCTCCACAGAGCTTTTTCCCATGTCTGCTCTGTAGCAGAGAGCTCTGGAGACTAGGTCTGTTCTGACTGGGAAACTGAGGCCCTGGGAGCAGAGCCATTGTTCTGGCGTCTTCACAGCCAAACACCTCTTGCACCAGGGAAGACTGAATAAGCAGTCCCTTGGGCTACCTTTTTTGACTCTA
This sequence comes from Okapia johnstoni, assembly GCA_024291935.2. Lineage (NCBI taxonomy): Eukaryota > Metazoa > Chordata > Mammalia > Artiodactyla > Giraffidae > Okapia > Okapia johnstoni. The sequence goes on along the minus strand of JAGTYA010001479.1, from coordinate 6,629 downwards.
AGGAAGAGACCCTGCAAGGCTGCATCTGGCTGAAAATCACAAGGGGCTGGGAAGTGATACCTGGAAAGTCAGTGAAAGAGGCCACAGTGCCTAGGCTCCAAAGCCCAGGTAAGGCTTCGACAGTGCCCTGGAACGTGAAGGCACCCTCCACAGAGCTTTTTCCCCATGTCTGCTCTGTAGCAGAGAGCTCTGGAGACTAGGTCTGTTCTGACTGGGAAACTGAGGCCCTGGGAGCAGAGCCATTGTTCTGGCGTCTTCACAGCCAAACACCTCTTGCACCAGGGAAGACTGAATAAGCAGTCCCTTGGGCTACCTTTTTTGACTCTAAGGAAGAGACCCTGCAAGGCTGCATCTGGCTGAAAATCACAAGGGGCTGGGAAGTGATACCTGGAAAGTCAGTGAAAGAGGCCACAGTGCCTAGGCCAAAGCCCAGGTAAGGCTTCGACAGTGCCCTGGAACGTGAAAGCCACCCTCCACAGCGCTTTTTCCCCATGTCTGCTCTGTAGCAGAGAGCTCTGGAGACTAGGTCTGTTCTGACTGGGAAACTGAGGCCCTGGGAGCAGAGCCATTGTTCTGGCGTCTTCACAGCCAAACACCTCTTGCACCAGGGAAGACTGAATAAGCAGTCCCTTGGGCTACCTTTTTTGACTCTAAGGAAGAGACCCTGCAAGGCTGCATCTGGCTGAAAATCACAAGGGGCTGGGAAGTGATACCTGGAAAGTCAGTGAAAGAGGCCACAGTGCCTAGGCTCCCAAGCCCGGGTAAGGCTTCCCCAGTGCAGGGAGCCTCAAGGAACCCTCCTCAGAGCTATTTCCCCATGTCTGCTCTGTAGCAGAGAGCTCTGGAGACTAGGTCTGTTCTGACTGGGAAACTGAGGCCCTGGGAGCAGAGCCATTGTTCTGGCGTCTCTTCACAGCCAAACACCTCTTGCACCAGGGAAGACTGAATAAGCAGTCCCTTGGGCTACCTTTTTTGACTCTAAGGAAGAGACCCTGCAAGGCTGCATCTGGCTGAAAATCACAAGGGGCTGGGAAGTGATACCTGGAAAAGTCAGTGAAAGAGGCCACAGTGCCTAGGCTCCAAAGCCCAGGTAAGGCTTCCCCAAGTGCCCTGGAACGTGAAGGAACCCTCCACAGCGCTTTTTCCCCATGTCTGCTCTGTAGCAGAGAGCTCTGGAGACTAGGTCTGTTCTGACTGGGAAACTGAGGCCCTGGGAGCAGAGCCATTGTTCTGGCGTCTTCACAGCCAAACACCTCTTGCACCAGGCAAGACTGAATAAGCAGTCCCTTGGGCTACCTTTTTTGACTCTAAGGAAGAGACCCTGCAAGGCTGCATCTGGCTGAAAATCACAAGGGGCTGGGAAGTGATACCTGGAAAGTCAGTGAAAGAGGCCACAGTGCCTAGGCTCCAAAGCCCAGGTAAGGCTTCGACAGTGCCCTGGAACGTGAAGGCACCCTCCTCAGAGCTATTTCCCCATGTCTGCTCTGTAGCAGAGAGCTCTGGAGACTAGGTCTGTTCTGACTGGGAAAACTGAGGCCCTGGGAGCAGAGCCATTGTTCTGGCGTCTTCACAGCCAAACACCTCTTGCACCAGGGAAGACTGAATAAGCAGTCCCTTTGGGCTACCTTTTTTGACTCTAAGGAAGAGACCCTGCAAGGCTGCATCTGGCTGAAAATCACAAGGGGCTGGGAAGTGATACCTGGAAAGTCAGTGAAAGAGGCCACAGTGCCTAGGCCCCAGCACCCGGGTTGGGCTTCCCCAAGGCAGGAAGCCTCAAGGAACCCTCCTCAGAGCTATTCTCCCATGTCTGCTCTGTAGCAGAGAGCTCTGGAGACTAGGACTGTTCTGCCTGGGAAACTGAGGCCCTGGGAGCAGAGCCATTGTTCTGGCGCCTTCACAGCCAAACATCTCTTGCACCAGGGAAGACTGAATAAGCAGTCCCTTGGGATACCTTTTTTGACTCTAAGGAAGAGACCCTGCAAGGCTGCATCTGGCTGAAAATCACAAGGGGCTGGAAAGTGATACCTGGAAAGTCAGTGAAAGAGGCCACAGTGCCTAGGCTCCAAAGCCCAGGTAAGGCTTCGACAGTGCCCTGGAACGTGAAGGCACCCTCCACAGCGCTTTTTCCCCATGTCTGCTCTGTAGCAGAGAGCTCTGGAGACTAGGTCTGTTCTGACTGGGAAACTGAGGCCCTGGGAGCAGAGCCATTGTTCTGGCGTCTTCACAGCCAAACACCTCTTGCATCAGGGAAGACTGAATAAGCAGTCCCTTGGGCTACCTTTTTTGACTCTAAGGAAGAGACCCTGCAAGGCTGCATCTGGCTGAAAATCACAAGGGGCTGGGAAGTGATACCTGGAAAGTCAGTGAAAGAGGCCACAGTGCCTAGGCTCCAAAGCCCAGGTAAGGCTTCGACAGTGTGCCCTGGAACGTGAAGGCACCCTCCTCAGAGCTTTTTCCCATGTCTGCTCTGTAGCAGAGAGCTCTGGAGACTAGGTCTGTTCTGACTGGGAAAACTGAGGCCCTGGGAGCAGAGCCATTGTTCTGGCGTCTTCACAGCCAAACACCTCTTGCACCAGGGAAGACTGAATAAGCAGTCCCTTGGGCTACCTTTTTTGACTCTAAGGAAGAGACCTGCAAGGCTGCATCTGGCTGAAAATCACAAGGGGCTGGGAAGTGATACCTGGAAAGTCAGTGAAAGAGGCCACAGTGCCTAGGCTCCAAAGCCCAGGTAAGGCTTCGACAGTGCCCTGGAACGTGAAAGGCACCCTCCACAGCGCTTTTCCCCATGTCTGCTCTGTAGCAGAGAGCTCTGGAGACTAGGTCTGTTCTGACTGGGAAAACTGAGGCCCTGGGAGCAGAGCCATTGTTCTGGGCGTCTTCACAGCCAAACACCTCTTGCACCAGGGAAGACTGAATAAGCAGTCCCTTGGGCTACCTTTTTTGACTCTAAGGAAGAGACCCTGCAAGGCTGCATCTGGCTGAAAATCACAAGGGGCTGGGAAGTGATACCTGGAAAGTCAGTGAAAGAGGCCCACAGTGCCTAGGCTCCAGCACCCAGGTAAGGCTTCCCCAGTGCAGGGAGCCTCAAGGAACCCTCCTCAGAGCTATTTCCCCATGTCTGCTCTGTAGCAGAGAGCTCTGGAGACTAGGTCTGTTCTGACTGGGAAACTGAGGCCCTGGGAGCAGAGCCATGTTTCTGGCGTCTTCACAGCCAAACACCTCTTGCACCAGGGAAGACTGAATAAGCAGTCCCTTGGGCTACCTTTTTTGACTCTAAGGAAGAGACCCTGCAAGGCTGCATCTGGCTGAAAAATCACAAGGGGCTGGGAAGTGATATACTGGAAAGTCAGTGAAAGAGGCCACAGTGCCTAGGCTCCAAAGCCCAGGTAAGGGCTTCGACAGTGCCAGGAACGTGAAGGAACCCTCCTCAGAGCTATTTCCCCATGTCTGCTCTGTAGCAGAGAGCTCTGGAGACTAGGTCTGTTCTGACTGGGAAACTGAGGCCCTGGGAGCAGAGCCATTGTTCTGGCGTCTTCACAGCCAAACACCTCTTGCACCAGGGAAGACTGAATAAGCAGTCCCTTGGGCTACCTTTTTTGACTCTAAGGAAGAGACCCTGCAAGGCTGCATCTGGCTGAAAATCACAAGGGGCTGGGAAGTGATACCTGGAAAGTCAGTGAAAGAGGCCACAGTGCCTAGGCTCCAAAGCCCAGGTAAGGCTTCGACAGTGCCCTGGAGCCTCAAGGCACCCTCCACAGCGCTATTTCCCCATGTCTGCTCTGTAGCAGAGAGCTCTGGAGACTAGGTCTGTTCTGACTGGGAAACTGAGGCCCTGGGAGCAGAGCCATTGTTCTGGCGTCTTCACAGCCAAACACCTCTTGCACCAGGGAAGACTGAATAAGCAGTCCCTTGGGCTACCTTTTTTGACTCTAAGGAAGAGACCCTGCAAGGCTGCATCTGGCTGAAAATCACAAGGGGCTGGGAAGTGATACCTGGAAAGTCAGTGAAAGAGGCCACAGTGCCTAGGCTCCAAAGCCCAGGTAAGGCTTCGACAGTGCAGGGGAGCCGTGAAGGCACCCTCCTCAGCGCTATTTCCCCATGTCTGCTCTGTAGCAGAGAGCTCTGGAGACTAGGTCTGTTCTGACTGGGAAACTGAGGCCCTGGGAGCAGAGCCATTGTTCTGGCGTCTTCACAGCCAAACACCTCTTGCACCAGGGAAGACTGAATAAGCAGTCCCTTGGGCTACCTTTTTTGACTCTAAGGAAGAGACCCTGCAAGGCTGCATCTGGCTGAAAATCACAAGGGGCTGGGAAGTGATACCTGGAAAGTCAGTGAAAGAGGCCACAGTGCCTAGGCCCCAGCACCCAGGTAAGGCTTCCCCAAGGCCCTGGAGCCTCAAGGAACCCTCCTCAGAGCTATTTCCCCATGTCTGCTCTGTAGCAGAGAGCTCTGGAGACTAGGTCTGTTCTGACTGGGAAACTGAGGCCCTGGGAGCAGAGCCATTGTTCTGGCGTCTTCACAGCCAAACACCTCTTGCACCAGGGAAGACTGAATAAGCAGTCCCTTGGGCTACCTTTTTTGACTCTAAGGAAGAGACCCTGCAAGGCTGCATCTGGCTGAAAATCACAAGGGGCTGGGAAGTGATACCTGGAAAGTCAGTGAAAGAGGCCACAGTGCCTAGGCTCCAAAGCCCAGGTAAGGCTTCGACAGTGCCCTGGAACGTGAAGGCACCCTCCACAGCGCTTTTTCCCCATGTCTGCTCTGTAGCAGAGAGCTCTGGAGACTAGGTCTGTTCTGACTGGGAAACTGAGGCCCTGGGAGCAGAGAGCATTGTTCTGGCGTCTTCACAGCCAAACACCTCTTGCACCAGGGAAGACTGAATAAGCAGTCCCTTGGGCTACCTTTTTTGACTCTAAGGAAGAGACCCTGCAAGGCTGCATCTGGCTGAAAATCACAAGGGGCTGGGAAGTGATACCTGGAAAGTCAGTGAAAGAGGCCACAGTGCCTAGGCTCCAAAGCCCAGGTAAGGCTTCGTCAGTGCCTGGAACGTGAAGGCACCCTCCTCAGAGCTATTTCCCCATGTCTGCTCTGTAGCAGAGAGCTCTGGAGAGACTAGGTCTGTTCTGACTGGGAAACTGAGGCCCTGGGAGCAGAGCCATTGTTCTGGCGTCTTCACAGCCAAAACACCTCTTGCACCAGGGAAGACTGAATAAGCAGTCCTTGGGGCTACCTTTTTTGACTCTAAGGAAGAGACCCTGCAAGGCTGCATCTGGCTGAAAAATCACAAGGGGCTGGGAAGTGATACCTGGAAAGTCAGTGAAAGAGGCCACAGTGCTAGGCTCCAAAGCCCAGGTAGGGCTTCGACAGTGCCCTGGAGCCGTGAAGGCACCCTCCACAGAGCTATTTCCCCATGTCTGCTCTGTAGCAGAGAGCTCTGGAGACTAGGTCTGTTCTGACTGGGAAACTGAGGCCCTGGGAGCAGAGCCATTGTTTCTGGCGTCTTCACAGCCAAACACCTCTTGCACCAGGGAAGACTGAATAAGCAGTCCCTTGGGCTACCTTTTTTTGACTCTAAGGAAGAGACCTGCAAGGCTGCATCTGGCTGAAAATCACAAGGGGCTGGGAAGTGATACCTGGAAAGTCAGTGAAAGAGGCCACAGTGCCTAGGCTCCCAAAGCCCAGGTAAGGCTTCGACAGTGCCCTGGAACGTCAAGGCACCCTCCACAGCGCTTTTTCCCCCATGTCTGCTCTGTAGCAGAGAGCTCTGGAGACTAGGTCTGTTCTGACTGGGAAACTGAGGCCCTGGGAGCAGAGCCATTGTTCTGGCGTCTTCACAGCCAAACACCTCTTGCACCAGGGAAGACTGAATAAGCAGTCCCTTGGGCTACCTTTTTTGACTCTAAGGAAGAGACCCTGCAAGGCTGCATCTGGCTGAAAATCACAAGGGGCTGGGAAGTGATACCTGGAAAGTCAGTGAAAGAGGCCACAGTGCCTAGGCTCCAAAGCCCAGGTAAGGCTTCGACAAGGCCTGGAACGTGAAGGCACCCTCCACAGCGCTGTTTCCCATGTCTGCTCTGTAGCAGAGAGCTCTGGAGACTAGGTCTGTTCTGACTGGAAAACTGAGGCCCTGGGAGCAGAGCCATTGTTCTGGCGTCTTCACAGCCAAACACCTCTTGCACCAGGGAAGACTGAATAAGCAGTCCCTTGGGCTACCTTTTTTGACTCTAAGGAAGAGACCCTGCAAGGCTGCATCTGGCTGAAAATCACAAGGGGTGGGAAGTGATACCTGGAAAGTCAGTGAAAGAGGCCACAGTGCCTAGGCCCCAAACCCCAGGTAAGGCTTCCCCAGTGCAGGGAGCCTCAAGGCAACCTCCTCAGAGCTATTTCCCCATGTCTGCTCTGTAGCAGAGAGCTCTGGAGACTAGGTCTGTTCTGACTGGGAAACTGAGGCCCTGGGAGCAGAGCCATTGTTCTGGCGTCTTCACAGCCAAACACCTCTTGCACCAGGGAAGACTGAATAAGCAGTCCCTTGGGCTACCTTTTTTGACTCTAAGGAAGAGACCCTGCAAGGCTGCATCTGGCTGAAAATCACAAGGGGCTGGGAAGTGATACCTGGAAAGTCAAGTGAA
>JAGTYA010001478.1:0-10835 GCA_024291935.2 Okapia johnstoni | reverse complement strand
GGCTGGGGTGAGTGCTGAGGGGTGTGTGCTAGCCAAGGAGCACCAAGTCCTGTGGAATGAAAGAGAACTTAATTTAAAGTTTAGGGGAGCTGGAGGTCACCAGCCTCATGGACAGTCAAGGTGGAGACGAGTCTGGAACTGGGCTCTGGAAAATGGCTAATTAGGTAAGGAGAGAAAAGCATTCCAGCCAGGAAGAGGACTGGAAACAGGATCTGGAAATAGGAATTCACATGGCCTGGTAGAAGGTGTGAACAGAAGGTCACCATGAGGGGTGGTGGGAGCCACGGCGGCCTCAGAGCCTGAAGGCAAGGAGCTGGGCATGGTCCAACCGTGGAGGGCACTCGTCACCTGAGGTTTCTTTCCCTCTCCCGGCCTCGACCCCTGGTATGTGAACTGTGCCCGGGAAGACGAGGAGCAGAACCTGGTGGCCTTCCAGTATCATGGGCAGATCTTCTACCAAACCTGCCAGGTGGTCAGGCCGGGCTGTGAGCTGCTGGTCTGGTACTGGGACGAGTATGGCCAGGACCTCGGCATTAAGCTGGACAGCAGAGGGAAGAGCGAGCTCGCGGCCGGGAGAGATGAGCGCCACCCCTCTTCCAGCGCCCCAGCCCATCCTGGGGAGCTTCCCTGGTCCGATTCCGAAGCAGAGTACAATCCAGTCTAAAGTCAGTCAAGTCGTCATTAAAATGCCTCAGAATTTGATTCATTTCATATGACTGGTAGGAAAGATTTTTATATTAAAAATGTTAGTTCTAATTTTCAAAATTTTGTGCAAAAACTATGTAACATCACCTTCTGCTGAAAGGCTCAGAAGCACAAAGCAAGTTTCCCAGCACCTACCCTCTCCTTCACCTTTCCCTATTTCTTCCTCATTTCCTCCCATTTCTAAGCGACGCGTGTACAGTGATTTGCATTCAGTCACTGTTTCAGTTTGTTGTCATGTGAGCTCATACTCTGTGCCAGACAGGGCTCCACGCACCGAAACAGACAGAACCACTGCCCTGGGGCAGCACGGGCTTCATACCAGACAGGGGCTGGTGCTCTGAGGAAAACAGTGCAGGAAAAGTGCCTCGGATCCGCATGAGCAGAGGGTGGGATGTAGCGCATGATGGTGGGGCAGGGTCTCTGCAGAGATAACACCCCTGGGAAAGGATTCAGGCAGGGGAGCAGCCAGTGCCGCAGCCCCAGGGCCGGGACGAGAGGCCATGCCCGTGGTCGCAGGAGGAAGCACAGAGGGAGAGGAAGGAGGCTGGACGGGACACGGAAGCCTCAGGGCCCATGTCCACATGCAGGCCCCAGGGGGTCTTCCTGGGTGACACAGAACAACCGTGAGGCTTTCAGCTGCAAGCGGCATGGTCTCTGTTCTGTGACAATGCTTTGGTTCGTTTTTGGGAAGAGACAGCAGCGGGGAGTCCCCTCAGAGGTCAGTTCATTGCCAGACATGAAGGGAGAGTGGGCTGGCTGAAGATGCACAGGAGTGAGGGTGTGAGGAGTCTGGCTGGAGATGTATTTTTAACAGCACTTCCTAGTGCGTGTTAAATGGACTAAGCCTGAATGAAATAAATGAGATATGAATACTGGTGAGGCTTGAGAAAGGACATGCCTTTATTTTCTGATTTATGGAAAACAGAGAGGAGCAATTTGTGAACCAGTTGGGGCAGCAGAAGCCAGAGACCTGTAGTCAATGGGACCTGGGCCACTCAGTCTCGTCCAGTCTGAAACCCACTTCCTGCAGAGATCGGCACAAAGGCTGCTCTTTGAACCAGGAGCTGCAAAGTCAGCTTTACTCACACCTGCTCTAACTACCCCCTGTGCTGCCTCCCATATGCAGAGAGCTCCAGGCCAGGCACCCCTAACTTAACAGACCCTTTCCCCTCACAGGGAGCCACTCAGGAAGATTCTATCTAAGTCATCAAGAGTCTTATCTCTCAGTAGGGTAAAATACCTGTGGCCACGGTGACATGACTTTTCAGATACTTACACTCAGGGAAAGGTCCCTGCAGATCCACCTGTATCAGGAGAGACGCTGCCTCCGATGCTGCTGGAAGGTCCCTAGTCTGGGTGATATGTAGAAAAGGCCCTTGACACAGGCTTCCTGGATTTCTGTAGATGTAGCGAATAAGAATGGAATGGAAAAGTGGACTGTAAAGACACACTTGATGGGAGACAAATCGTGCGCTGTCAACACTAAGATGATTAGTGGGCAGGCCTTACCATGGCAAACCAGCTACCTGACCAAAAGCTTCCTCTTTCAGCAAAACCGAAGCCCAAAATCCACCCATGTGCCTCCTGCTCTCTGGCCTTCTCTAGTCAGAAATTCTTCAGCCAACATGTCCAAAGCAATCACCCCTCTCAAACCCTCCTGAGACCATCTGAAAGAGACCACCTCCAAGCAGAGGATCCCTGCCCAGGCAATCAAAATCAGCAGCAGCGATATTCCAATCCACACAGCCTGAGTGACAAACCTGAGGGTCATGAGGCCAAGGAAAGGCTCCAACCTTTGCTGAAAAGCATAAGGCTGAAGAGGATTTCAAGGGCCTCTTCCTACTCACCCAAAGGACAAGTGGAGGGTTTTGGGGTGCATGAGAGAATGACAGAAGAGCCCAGCACAAGCCAGAAACTGAATCCAGAGGACACAGGCAAATTATTCACGGGGGCAGGGGTCTCAGGGATTATGAGAGTCAAGTACGGAGAGTGTGGGCAAGTCTCCAAGGATAGGTCAAGTCTCATCACACACGAGAGGACACACACAGGGGAGAAGCCCTATGTTTGCAGGCGGTGTGGGTGAAGCTTCAGTCAGAAGTCAAATCTCATCTCACACCAGAGGACACACACAGGGGAGAAGCCCTATATTTGCAGGGAGTGTGAGTGGGTCATGACCAACAAACCACATCTTAGGATTACTGCAGCCACCCCATGCCTTAGCTCTAAGGGGGCCTCGGAGGAGGTCTATGACCCATTACTGTCCCCAAGAGTATGAGGAGAGACTTCCCAGGTGGTCTAGTGGCCAAGACTCCAATGCAGAGACCCATGTTCAATACCTGATTGGGGAACTAGCTCCCACGTGCTGCAACTAAGACACAGCGCAGCCGAATAAATAAATACGTAAATAAATATTTTAAAGAAAGAGTGTGATGAGCACAGAATTGATTGATTAAATAGACCTTCCACTTTCATGACAGGAGAGGAGGTAGATAAACGGCAGACGGTTTCTTAAGTGTTCTGGAGATGTTCATGCCAATTGCCTTCGTGGTTTTTGTACTCCTAATAAATTTTGTCTCCAAACAAATCTGAAGCCCAGACTATGTACTTATTCCCCGCTTATTACTGAGAGCAGTGGGGTCCAGTGGTAGCTGAACCCCTGGGAAGGCATAATTCTGGAGCCAACTCAGTTAGGTCATGGGACAGTCGGTTCCTGGGTCCAGGGAGAGGAATCGAGGGTTTGAGACAGACTCATCAGGGAAGGGAATTCCCCGGCCTCCTGGGAAGTGTGGCCTCTCCTCCTCATAGACCTCGATTCTCCTTTGGCCTCTCCTGGTTGCCCTCTGGTTTCCTCTGACTTCTGTGGCCTCAAAGGTGAAGGCCTTGTGCACGTGTGTGTGTGCATGTGTGTGTGCCTGGCTCAGCCTGGGCCATCTGGTCTTTGCCACTCCCTCAGGGTCATCACAGCATCTGGACTCCAGATTCGACCACAGGGATCCAGTTCTCAGCCCTGCCCTCAGCAGCTCTGCGACCTGGGGCAAGATGCTCAGCCTTTCTGTGTCTCTGTTCTCATCTGTGACACACGGTGGACGCAGCAGCATTTTAGTCTGATGCATGAGGACAGGGAGAATCTGGCAGAGGCTGGCTGAGAAGGCAAGCCCCACCTGTGCTGTTCTTTGTGGTTTTTTCTTTAACCTTTTCTTATTTTTTAATTGAAGGATACTTGCTTTACAGAATTTTGTTTTCTGCATGTCCTTCAGCCCCCACACCTTCCAGGTCTTCAGAGCTAGACGAGGAAGGGGCCGTTTAGGCACTTGGCTGCCCTGATGAGTGGGTGTGAGGTCAGGGGTGCTAAGGGAGGGCGACCTCCCTTCCCACCACTGCTGTTCCTGCTGAGCTGGGCAGCCCCAGAGCCCCTCCACAGACAGGCAGTGCCGACAGTCGTCCGCCCTGCCGAGAACAGAGCCTGGAGCCGCGTGTGCAGGAAGTCCCTGTCCGGCCCCCATCCCACCCCCACACGGAGGGTCCTCGAAGCCCACACAGCGGCTTCTCTATGCACGGGCCTCGTACCTGTGTCCACGTGCTCTGGTCAACGCTGTCGCGACCTTGAAATTCTTAACTATGGAATAGTTCATCCTTACACGTCCCTTTTATGAGTGAAGTCTGATGGACCCCGGGGTGTGCTGTGAGCAGAGCAGATACGCACAGCACGGGTCCCAGGGGTGACCAGGCTGCACGAGGGGACAAGGTGGACACAAAGGCCCCCCGGTGAGTGAAGGTGGGGACCGCATCAGGAAGCCACACTTGCTTAGACCCAGAACTGAGCTCCCACACAGAGTGGAGGCAATGGCGTGCTAAAGAGTCGACCACACCCTCCCCTCTGTGAATGCCCTCTGCCCTGGCCTGGTCCTTCCAGGGTGTGTTCAGGAGGCTGAAGTCCGCCCGGTCACCAGAAGACACCAAGGGGAGAGTGGGCCGTGGGACGGGGGGCGGAGGGTGCAAACTCCAGGACTCGGGGCAACGGCCCTCAGTTCCCTCCCTGTGCCCGGCTTCTGAAGCGTCTCTACATGAACCGTGTCAGTAATAACCACCCACTAGTATTCTCTCGTTTCTTTCATGCTTTCTTAAAGGAACACGTTTGTCTGTGGCTTGGTTTCCCTACAGGAAGGGAAGCCGTATAGACTCCCCATCTTCTGTGGCTTTAGGCAGGGGACACGGGAGGGAGAGTTAGGGGTGGTGCAGGCAGAGGGGCTTCACCTGAAATACGGTGGGGACCCAGAAACCTGCAGGGGCTTCTCACCTGCGCCTCCCACCGGAGCTGGGCCTGGAATCCCCTGGAGGCCTGAGCAACCAAAGCTTCTCCCTCCCCTCTGCTCCCCTCTCTTCCCCTCAAAAAGCTGGCTCCTGGGCCAGCCCACAACACCCCCAAATCCCCCATCACCCACAGCCCCTCACAGGCCCTCCCTCACAAAATTGGGACGACCTGCGTGGTGGCAGGGACGGTGTGTGACCCCAGAGCTGGGGGTCTCAGCTGACCATGAGCAATGGGGCTGGTGCTTTACCCAGCCTCCCAGCCCAGCGAGCTGCCAGCAGCCACAAGCCACGACCTGAAGCGGAGGGGGGTGGGGTGGGGATGTGAGCTGTCTGAGGTCCCATCCTGTCCCCACGACAGTGGCCAGGCTTCACCTGACACCGTGACTGCCCTGCACGGGCACACAGGACAGCAGCAGTCATGGAGACGGACAGCCAGCTGCCTCCGCCGCAGGCTCCACTCTGACTGCAGTGGTCCCACAGCTGTACCAGCCCCGCCTGCGCGCCGCTCTGGTTGGCTGCCAGGGCTCGGGGACCCTGCGTGAGTCGGTGAGGGCAGAGCTCCAGAGACCAAGCCTGTCTTCAGCCGCCAGACCCACCCTGGTTGCCAGACTCATGAGCCCAACCGGTATCTGAAGCCTTTGGGAGAATGACACCCAATGCAGGAGACACAGGTTCAATCCATGATCTGGGAAGATCCCACCTGCCGTGGAGCAACTAAACCCGGGCACAACTACTGCAGCCCAAGTGCCTGGAGCCTGTGCTTCCCATCCAGAGCAGCCAGCACAGTGAGAAGCTCAGCACAGAAACGAGAGAGCAGCCCCCACTCCCTACAACCAGAGAGAAGCCCGCATGCAGCGAAGACCCAGCACAGCCAAAAGTAAATAAATAACCTTTTTTAAGTAGGAGGTTGCAGCATTCCCTGCTGGTCCAGAGCTAAGACTCTGAGCTCCCAACACAGGGGGGCCGCGTTCAATCCCTGGGCAGGGCACTGGATCCCAGATGCCGCAACTGAAGACCCTGCATGCCACAATTAAGACCCAGAGCAGCCGATTAAATGAATTCAAAAGTAGGATTCAAAAGAAAACTGCAGGCAAAAGGAGGCTGTTCATTTTGCAAGTTCCTGTGGTTGATTGCAAAAATTTTCTCATAATGTGCAGCTGTTTAAGAAAAAAAAGAAACTAAAACCCACAACATAAATGTGTTAGCGAAAGAGTCGTGCCCAAAAAGATGGACTGCAGCACGCCAGGCCTTTTCACAAGTTCTCGGAGTCTGCAAACCATTGCAAAAGTCGGTGATGCCATCCAACCATCTCATCCTCTATCGTTTCTCCTCCTGCCCCCAATCCTAGAAAAAAGCATCAGGGTCCCATAATGTGTAGGAAACATCAATTACTGCAGCATCCGGCCACCACACACGGGAACACACTGCATCTTTTTCTTCTACAAAAGCTTTCAGCCTCCACCCACCTTCCCACCGGCCTCTGCTCTGCTCACCAGGAAGCCTGCGCTTTGGCCTCGAGACCGAGACCGGGGATTTCTGTTGATCTCAGGGAGGCGGGGGAGTGGGGCTGTGAGGTTGGGGGCACCGTCTGGCCTGCAGTGGGGAGAGAAGCGTGAGTGCGCCCCCTCTGGGTCCAGTAACTCCAGGGGCCCCAGGGGAGTCGCCCAGGAAGAAGCCTCTCAAACACCTTCCCTGCGTTTCCACAGTTACAGCATGTCCCACGTCTCGGGGTTCGGCTGTGGGTTAACAAATCCTCTCTTGTTGGACATGAAACATGTTTCCACAGAGAATCTGCCCAGATCTTGGCCTCAGTTGGTCCTCTTCTTGGATGTGAAAAGTGTTTCCACAGAGAATCTGCCCAGATCTTGGCCTAGTTAGTTCTCTTATTGGACGTGAAAAGTGCTTCCTCAGAGAATCTGTCTGGATCTCGGCCTCCGTTGGTACAGATGTAACAAGCAGTACGTTCAGGGGTCAGGGAAGTTAGTTCTCAAGCTTCCTTTAGGGCTACAGCACCTCCTTACCCCCACCCCTTCCACGGTCATGGAGCCTTCTCTTTCAGAGGAAGGTGTTTAGCAACATCAGCCACAAAGACACATACTAAAGGGGAGAAAGGCCACGGCAGGCGGGGCCGGGTGTTCCTGGGGCAGCAGAGGGGCCTTGGACACTCCATGCTGGACCCCTGCCCCACCGGCTTCTCCTCCCTCTCGCTGGGCATCCAGCTTTCACCTCCTGAGTGCCTGCCAGCAAGGGGCTCCCAAGACACCAAGCTGGGGTTGGCGATGGGTGAGCTGGATGCCAGGGAACCCGAGACCCTGCCGGAGGTCAGTGCACTGTGGCCAAGGGCTGGCCTCACTGAACGGTCAGGCCCCGTGCATCCAGGACACCCTCTCTGGACCCCAGGTGGAGGTGCTGCTGCCCCCAGTGCCCACCTGGGTCTCAGGAGGTGGAAGAGAGACTGGGTTGTCCTTCCCACCTCCTTCCCAGAGAATGACAAAGGCCAGTTCCCAAAAGTCGGGGCAGGTGGGCAGAGTGAGTCTTGGGTCTCGCAGGGTCCCTGTGAAGAGAGCTTTACTGCTGACTAGATCCCTCTTGGCTGGTTCTCCTTCTGTGTTGTCTTCACATCAAATCTCACAAGGATGAGGCTGTCCCGGTGCCCAAACATCACTCGCCCAGGTGCCGACAACCCTCCTTATTTATTACGGGCAGGGAGACAGGGTGGCTGGTGTGACGCTGCCCTGGACCAGAGAAGAGAGCCCCTAGGGTGTGTCTCTTCTGCCTCCTGAGACCCAGGTGGGCACTGGGGGCAGAGCACACCCACCTGGGGTCCGGAGAGGGTGTCCTGAATGGACAGGGCCTAACTGCCCAGTGTGGCTTCAGGGGGGACGGGAGAGAGGGGCACTAACTCCTTTTTAAATATTTCAGACAACCACTGAGCTCCTCTTGGTTTTTGGTTTCAGATCTTTCTGAGATGGTCCATTTTCAGAGTCTTTACTGAATTCGTTACAATATTGCTTCCATTCTATGTTTTGATTTTTTGACTGCAAGGCATGTGGGATTGTTACCAAGTCCAAGCTCGCTCTGCTTGCCTCACAACAGGCCAATAAATCAGAGGCGAGGTGCTGAGGCAAGAAATACGACTTTACTTGGAAAGCCGGCAGACTAAGAAGATAGCAGACAAATATCTCGAAGAAACCATCTTGTCAGGGTCCGGATAATGAAAACTGACATTTTCCAGTCCTGTGGCCACTGCTGAGTTTTCCAAATTTGCTGGCATATCGAGTGCAGCACTTTCACAGCATCATCTTTGAGGATTTGAAGTAGCTCAACTGGAATTCCATCACCTCCACTAGCTTTGTTCGTAGTGATGTTTCCAAGGCCCTCTTGACTTCACATTCCAGGATGTCTGGCTCTAGGTGAGTGATCACACCATCGTGATTATCTGGGTCATGAAGATCTTTTTTGTACAGTTCTTCTGTGTATTCTTGTCACGTCTTCTTAATATCTTCTGCTTCTGTTAGGTCCATACCATTTCTGTCCTTTATCGAGCCCATCTTTGCACGAAATGTTCCCTTGGTATCTCTAATTTTCTTGAAGAGATCTCTAGTCTTTCCCAATCTGTTGTTTTCCTCTATTTCTTTGCACTGATCACTGAGGAAGGCTTTCTTATCTCTCCTTGCTATTCTATGGAACTCTGCATTCAGATGGGAATATCTTTCCTTTTCTCCTTTGCTTTTCGCTTCTCTTCTCTTCCCAGCTATTTGTAAGGCCTCCTCAGACAGCCATTTTGCTTTTTTGCATTTCTTTTCCATGGGGATGGTCTTGATTCCTGTCTCCTGTACAATGTCACAAACCTCTGTCCATAGTTCATCAGGTACTCTGTCTATCAGATCTAGTCCCTTAAACCTATTTGTCACTTCCACTGTATACTCATAAGGGATTTGATCTAGGTCATACCTGAATGGACTAGTGGTTTTCCCTACTTTCTTCAATTTAGGTCTGAATTTGGCAATGAGCAGTTCATGATCTGAGCCACAGTCCGCTCCCAGTCTTGTTTTTGCTGACTGTATAGAGCTTCTCCATCTTTGGCTGCAAAGAATATAATCCCTCTGATTTCGGTGTTGACCATCTGGTGATGTCCCCGTGTAGAGTCTTCTCTTGTGTTGTTGGAAGAGGGTGTTTGCTATGACCAGTGCGTTCTCTTGGCAAAACTCTATTAGCCTTTGCCCTGCTTCACTCTGTACTCCAAGGCCAAATTTGCCTGTTACTCCAGGTGTTTCCTGACTTCCTACTTTTGCATTCCAGTCCCCTATAATGAAAAGGACATCTTTTTTGGGTGTTAGTTCTAGAAGGTCTTGTAGGTCTTCATAGAACCGTTCAACTTCAGCTTCTTCGGCGTTACTCGTTGGGGCATAGACTTGGATTACCGTGATATTGAAGGGTTTGCCTTGGAAACGAACCGAGATCATTCTGTCGTCTTTGAGATTGCATCCAAGTACTGCATTTCGGACTCTTTTGTTGACCATGATGGCTACTCCATTTCTTCTAAGGGATTTCTGCCCACAGTAGTAGATATAATGGTCATCTGAGTTAAATTCACCCAATACAGCACACTAGGTAAGGTAAAAATATATTGTCAGATTTAGTTAATTCCAATTACTTAGAAGAATGGTATATTAACAACTTCAAGTATAAAAGTTCAAGGAAAAGATGATTAAAAGTAACTACAGCTCATATACCTTATTTACAAATACACAGCATAAAAGAGAAAACTGTTACATCAAAACTTTACAGAGGAAGAGTTAAATAGTGGAGCCACTTTACTCGGAGAAGGCAATGGCACCCCGCTCCAGGGCTCTTGCCTGGAAAATCCCATAAACAGAGGAGCCTGGTAGGCTGCAGTCCATGGGATCTCGAAGAGTCAGACACAACTGAGCGACTTCACTTTCTCTTTTCACTTTCACGCATTGGAGAAGGAAATGGCAACCCACTCCAGTGTTCTAGCCTGGAGAATCCCAGGGACGGAGGAGCCTGGTGGGCTGCCGTCTATGGGGTCGCACAGAGTCAGCCATGACTGAAGCGATTTAGCAGCAGCCACTTTACTGGCTAATAAAGAGGGGTTGCAATCAGCACAAGACAAACTGTTTCAGGTATAAAATTTTAATGTAAGCTTCATGGTAATCACAGTAAAAGTTTAGAGTAGATGCAAGAAATACAGAAACGGGAAACAATACCACGATGAAAAGCCACAAATTTACAAAAGTAGGCAGAAACAAAGGGAAAAGGAATCAATGGAGGCAAAACCAACCAGAAAGCAATCACTCAGATGGCAGGAGTCAGTTCTTACATATCAATACCCAGTCTAAATGCAAATAGATTGGGTTCACCAATAAAAAGACACAGATGATTAAAAAAAAAAATAGACCCAACTATATGCTGTCTACAAGAAACTCACTTCAGCTTTAAGGATACACAAAGGCTCAAAGTGAGGGGATAGATAAAGGTATTTCACAGGAATAAAAACAGAAAGGAAGGGGGCATAGTAATTCTTCTATCAGACAAAATAGACTTTAAGCAAAAAAGCAACAACAAGCATCAAAGGAGGCCATCGTATGACAAAGGGGTTAATACATCAAAAAGTATATATACACACACACACACACACACATATACATATGCAAATATATAAAACAACATTGGATCACCTAAGTATTTTAAGCAAATAATAACAAATCTACAGGAAAAATGTACAGGGTTTCACCACCTCACTCTTAGCAATGGATAGATCATCCAAACAGAAAATCAAGAATGACATGTTGGAA
>JAGTYA010001477.1:0-10839 GCA_024291935.2 Okapia johnstoni | reverse complement strand
TTTTGTACCTGATTCTGTTAGATATTTAGAATGCTTGCAAAACTCTAGGTCACAGAAAAGGAGGCATTCCCAGTTAGTGTTCAGGGTCTCAGGGAACAGGTATGAATCACCTCTGCTGAATAGTCCAAGGAGATGTGAAGGTAGCAATGAACAAAAACCATCAGCAAACACCAAGAGGAAGGCAGCCCATGGACCCCAGAGCAGCTGTCTGCAGGGCTCACTCAGGGGCCGCAGAGGACCTGTAGGCTGGCTGGGCTTCCTGAGCCCCATACTGCTGCTGAAGGGTGCAGTCTTTCAGTGATGGTTCAGACTCCCCACCAGGAAAACCAGGCCTGATCTCAGCATCTCTGACTCAGTAAATACCTTCAGGACCCACCCCAAGCCCACACTCTCCTCCTCTCTCCCAGGCAGACTGCACTGCATGCAGTGCTGACTTGGTCGCTGACCATCCTGGGTACTAAGGCCAGGGCTGGCCACATAACTCACCACCTGGGGACTCTCAGGATCATAAGAACTTATCTATTTCTCCTTTAGGGTGAGGAACAGCAGTGGCTGTGACACGCAGGGCGTCCCAATAAGGCAAAGGGACAGGCACAGTCAAGGTGAAATGACAGGAGGCGGTCTGTGCGGGGAGCTGACCAGGGTGGCATGGCCAGCCCCTCTGTTCAGGGGCAGGCAGATGCCCTTGTCTCCAGAAGCAAATGCAAATCAGCTGGCATCCCAGGGCTGTGACCCATAGCAGGTAATGACTCCAGCTCCTTGGTCCCTGTACCAGGCGGGCACTTGTGAACCTGGGATGGCCAAGGAGAGCCAAGCCAGCTGGAAGGTCAGCCCTCAGAGCCTGCAGACCTTGACACCCACTGGGCAGAACACACACAGAGAGATGGGCTGACCCATCACCAACTCTCAATGAGGGGAGACGGCAGGAAGCTTTGGCCTGAGTCTCATTCCTAGGACCTACCTACAAGGTTCAAGACTGACCCGATCATCACTAGCAGCTTTTTAACAGAAGCCCAGGGTTCCTACTAGACCCAGTTTCTAATGGGCCAAGGTGAAGATGGAAGAAAATGTTAGCATCATTCCTTCTTGGATTCATTTGCAATTTCATCCAATATTTATTGGACATTCTTATCACTAGTGATAAAGAACAAAATCTCTCTTTGAGAAGCTCATTCTCTGCTGGTAATATGGAAAGTAATCCGTACCACATGGCAGTGGAGAGTCCACTCACTCCGCCCAGGAGGCTCAGGTGCTCCTTTAAAAGTGAGATTTTTTTTTACCTGGAGGAGGGGGCCGCCCGTGTGAGGAACAAGAAAGTTTGTGAAAATGAACCTCATTTCCCCTCTCTCCTCTCAGGTGCTCAGACCACATGGCACCCTGGGCTGTTCTTTAAAATCTCCAGACACCTCCAGGCACAGAGCATTTCCCTTTTCTCTGTGATTCCCCTGAAACACGCTTCTCTTCCAGCGATTCCTTCACTGGCTCAGGCCTTTACTTACATGCTCCCTCCTTGGGGAGTTTTCCACACCACACATGGAAAGCGCCAGCTCCGTCCTTCTCTGTCCACTTGTCCTGCTCTCTCTGCTCTCCCTTATTTCCTGTATCTCTGACAGCCTCTAGGGATGGGGCTGTGGGCGAACGGAGATGTGGGGAGAGGGTAGGGTGGTGTCTTCTCCCCACAGCTTTTGCTGGAAAAGAAGCTGTTTTTCTTCATAGACAAGGCATGAATATAAACTGCAGGTAAATTGAAATTTAAACTGAAGGCATTAATAAATTGAACGTTAAGTGTGAAAGACAAAAAGCATGAAACCTTTTGGAGCATACATAACAGAATGCTATTATGATGACTGGGGGATGAAGAACTTTTTAAAAAGCCAAACAAGCTGGTGAGCAAAAGGTGGATAAATATGACCATGGTATAAGTAACAACTGCTGCTCATCAAAAGACATCACAAAATGAGGAAAATAACAGCCAGGGAGTGGGAAGTGACATGTTCAACAAGTGTAAAGATCTTTCACCAATAAATATTTTTTAGAAGTAGATGTCAAAAAGATTAACAGGCATTGCATCAAAGGTAAAACATGGAAGTCCAATGAACATTTAAAATGTGATCAGTTTCATTTGTGATAAACTAAATACTAATTAAAATTGCAACAAAACCCCATCTCATACCTCACAGTTGAGCAAACGTTTTTGAGTGACTATGAAAAGGTTGGCTCAGATGTGGAACAGAAGAAGTTGTCATTCCTCATTAATTGAAACGTCAACTGCCATGACAGCACAGCTGGACAAGTGCACACCCTCGGTTTCATGAATTCCTACCCAGCTCATAAAGTAGATACGTGTGAACCATATTCTTAACAGCAAAGACCTGTAAACAATTCCAATATCCAGGAGCAATAGAATGGATAGATTTTGGTACATTTAATGTATGGACTACTATATAGCAGTAAAAGTAATTCAATGGCATGCATACGAATGGATGAACCTCAGAAACCAATACCACACACAAAATAAATATTATGTCACAAAAGGATAATCATTTGGATTCTACTTACATAAAGGGCAAAAACAGGAAAAGCCTATGTACTGTTTAGGAACTCATATGCTTGTGCAAATCTCAAATAAAAATCAGGGAATGTCATAGAATTGAGATATACAGAAAAATTAGAATTTTTAAAATGAAAGTGGGTGTTGAGAACATGAGAATTTGTTTAATTATTATTCTACAAATTATGCACTTAAATTACCTACAAGCCTTTCTTTGTATAATCTATTTCTCAGTAAGATTTGTGCCACACATCAAAATAAATTCCAAGTGGCATTTAATATAAAATTTGATACCACAAACCTTAAGAATTAAAGTATAAATATGCCAGCAATCTTGAGATGGGAAGACCTTAATAATAAAATATAAATATATGCAAGCCTGAGCTGGGTAAGACCTTGATAAACTCGTATGGACTGGGTTGTGTCCCCCCAGGTAGATGTGTTGAGGTTCTAACCTGCAGAGACTCAGAATGTGACTGTATGGGCAGACAGAGTTTTAAAGAGATAAATAAATTGAGGCCTTTAAGTTGTGCCCTAATCCAATATGACTCTTGTCCCTGTACAAAAAGGAAATTGAACACAGAAAGAAACCCCCGGGATAGGTGCACACAGAGGAAGGGGGAAGTGAGGACCCAGAGAAAGCGGTTGTCTGCAAGTCAAGAAGCAAGTCCTCAGGAGAATCAACCCCAACCACACTATGATCTTGGATGTCCAGCCTCTGGAGCTGTAAGAAAACAAATGTCTGTTGTTCAAGCTTCTGGGAGTATGCTATTTTGTCATGGAAGCCCCGGCAAACTAATATATAAGCATTACATTGAATGCCAAACGACATAGAAAAGTCTTTGTGGGTTTTACTGCAACATTGCTAAATACTTACATGTCAAAAAATAAAAGGAAAATTACAAACTCAGAAAACTAGAACACATTTGACAGAAGTCTGACATTACCAATAAATAGCTCCTACAAGTGTGTAATAAAACAAGTAATCTAGTAAAAAGTTTGGCAAGATACATAAGCTGAAATGTTCATATAAAGAAATACAAATGCTTGTTAGAAAATAGAATAAAAAAGTCACTTCCATCAACAAATTAAGGCTGAGATATTATTTTGTCTTCTATTAAGAGACAAGAGCCTCATAAAATAATAGCACACACATTGAACAAAGATTGTAGCTATCATCCTGAGCAGATCTAAGTATTCAACATTCCCTTCTTGTTTGGTCCTTTGACAGTACATACAGATCAAAAAGCTGTAAAAATGATTTCATGTTTGGCATGGAAATTTAAGTCTCATTTCTGGGAATTTATACCAAGTAATTAGGTAAATATTTTGACTATTTTACTTTATAATCTTTACTCTCAACATAAGGATTTGGTTAAACAAAGTATAGCAAATTTCACACCATGGAAATGTTTAAATTGGAGAGGAAATGAACCAAAGTATGAAGCGAGATCATCTATGCTAGGTAGATTTTCTCAATTGGATACAGGTACATTTAAATGTAATCTTTCATAGTTACCAATATTTTTCAAAGTTTGCTACAATAAAATAGAGATTGCTTTGATAATAATGTGGTGGTGGTTTAGTTGCTAAGTTGTTGTCTGACTCTTTGTGAACCCATGGACTGTAGCCCACCAGGCTCCTCTGTCCATGGATTTCCCAGGCAAGAACACTGGAGTGGGTTGTGATTTCCTTCCCCAGGGGATCTTCCTGACTCAGGGATTGAACCCATATCTCCTGCACTGCAGGCAGATTTATTACAGCTGAGCCTCCAGGGAAGCCCAAGAAATCTATAAAGTCACTTCAAAAGAAACATGAAAGCAATTGCTGAGGCCCTCTGTGTAGAATGGGACGTGGACCTCCCGTGGGTCTGAGGGCCCAGGAACAGGATTCATCTGCATTTGAATTTTGGATGTTCTCACTTGCTCTGCAATCTTGGCTGGGTTTCTAAAAGCACCAAAGTCTGAGTTTTGTCAGCTGCCTCAGAACCTTGTTTCCTGAACTCAAAGGGCTCAGAGTGGGCACAGAGAAAGGCTGCTTCTCACCAACTCCTCCAACCTTGTACAGTGAAAAGTAGATTTTTGAAGTTGAGAGGAATAAGGTCTTTTTGAATCAGGGGCGATGCAGAAGTAGAAACAGGCCAGAGAGATGGAAAGAATCCAAAGCAGGACCAGAATCCAAAGGATGCTAAGCATGATCACCCTGTGCTCAGTATCACTAATCATTCCCTGGGGCTATTGGGGATGGCTAGCTACCCTCACTATGCGAAGGTACACTCACTATGCTAGCTACCCTCACACATGTGAAGAACTGATTCATTGGAAAAGACCCTGATGCTGGGAAAGACTGAAGGCAGGAGGAGAAGGGGATGACAGAGGATGAGATGGTTGGATGGCATCACTGACTCAATGGACATGAGTTTGAGTAAACTCCGGGAGTGGTAATGGACAGGGAGGCCTGGGATGCTGCAGTCCATGGGGTAACAGAGAGTTGGACATGACCGAGCGACTGAACTGAACTGAGTTGCCCTCACATAGGTGCCAATACATGTATTATCTCATGTAATTTTCCACACAGCTCTATGATGTAATAGGATTGCCATCTCTACTCTAGAAGTAAAGAAACAGGTGATTGAAGACATTAGGTGTCCTGACTAAAATCACACAAATAGACAGGGGTAGCAATAGGATGTGGATGTTTGTGTAACTCAGAGCCAGCTTGTTTCTAAATGCCTTCGCCCCGACTCACACAAGCACAGTTTACTTCGGGTTTGTGGACTGAGAATGACTGCCTTCTTACCTAAGCATTGATAACATATTGTTGTCACTTTCAACTAGGTATCAGAAGAAAGAGAAAGATGCAAAACTAAGTCTACAGGGAACACGTTGCAATATCAGGTCATTTTTTCCCCTGGTTAACGTTTTCTTCTTCCAATGGCGATCCCCCCTGGTTCTGGATGCTCATCTTTGCGGGACGGCACTCAGCTGGTGGTGACGATGCAGGTGCAAGGCCCCAGGAGCCCCCTTGGGCATCTCCCTCTCAGTTCAGCTGTCTCCAGAGCATCTCCAGATCTAAGTGAGATTTTGAGCACAGCACTCCCAGCTGTTTCCCTGCGGCTCCTCTGCTCGCAGTCCCTTCCTGCCCCTGGGGAGGGCCTTTCATTTCTACCCACATCTTCCCTTCCCTCTTTCTCAGAAGAGTGGCTTCTGAATTGCTTTTCAGAGGATACATATTATCAAATTACCTTTCCTCATTCTAACTCCCTGATACAAAGAAATTCTTCCTACCAGTAGGGGGGCCATGTATAAGATACATTTTTTAAAGAAAAACTTTATAGGGCCCATGTATCTTTAAAAAAGATACATTTCCCTTCCTGGATTCATTTCTTATTGCTGGTATAACAAATGAGCACAAGTTCATTTTCTCATCCATATGAAGAGGTCCAAGATGGATCTCGCTGTGCAGACATGGAGGTGTCAGCGGGGCTGGGCTCCTTCTGGAGGATCTGGGGCTCACCGCACTGCTCACTCATGGCCCCACAGCCACTTCAGTCCCGCTGTGGCTCATGTCCTCACATCTCCTTCACCAACTGTGACCCTTCTAACTACCTCTTTGACTTCTGAGGACCCTTGGGACTACATTGCACCCACACCAGTAACCCAGAAGGGCCTCCTGGGTGTAGAGCCTTTCTTTAACCACACCCACACAAGTCCCTTTTGCCATGTGAGTTAACATAGTCACAGGTTCTGGGGATTAGGACCCGGACATCTTTTGGGGGGAGGGGAACTGTTGCTGGCACTACCCTTTCTGCACAACTTGAAAGCAAATTACTTTAAACAATTGCAAAGTACTTTCACAACAGTTCAGAGTATAATCACCAACTAAAATATGATCTACAGATAATAAAACAGTTGGGTCATAATGTGGGTCACAATAAACAAGACTAGAAGAATGCTTTCCTAATTTTTCACCAGCAAGAAACAACAATCAGACTGTATTTGGATGACACCTGTCAGGGTCTTTTCTTAAAGCATGAGGTTGGGGAGAGTGTGTGGGGTCTGCACAGACAGGGCTGAGCCAGGAGAGGTCCCTGGTGAACACAGGCACAGAATCCAAGGGACAGCTAGGCCTCTGCAGGGTTCAGGCAGGAGGAGCCCCAGGCATTAGGGCGGGAGCTGGAAGGGCAGGATGTGACTGTGGGTGTGGGGGTCCCCGAGATGCCGAGTCTTGTCACCACCTATTTGTGCAAGCGCCCCACCCTCTTTAACTCCTAGTGACCCCGTGATGTCCTGATCTATAGCGTCCGTTCAACACAAAAGCACAACGTATTAACAGCAGCGTGGCGGGACCGCAGAGGGAGGTTCGGATCACTGAGATCAAGAAGCACGTGAGAAACAGCACCGTCTCTGAGCCCGGAGCCCCGGGAGACTCCTCCCGCCCCTGCCCTCGGAGATCCCCAGCCCCGGAGCTTCCCGCTCGGGTCCTCTGCTGGGGAGGGCCCGGGGGCCGGCACGTCTGAGCCCTGGGCCCCGCGACCGAGCTCGGGGACAGGCCACGCGAGCCCCTTCTCCCGGTCCTCCGCCCGCGAGTTCCCGCGCGGCGGCGGCCGAGGCCCCAGGTCGGGCCCGGGGAGGCGAGCTGGCGGAGAACGCGCGGCCCTGTGGGTGGCCGCGTGCGGGGAGCTGGTGAGGTGTCTGCCCGCGGGGCTGAGCCGGGTCGGTCGGAAGCCCTTAGCCCGGCGGAGGAGCCGCTGTGCCGCCGGCGGGGCCCCGGTGTCCGCCGCCTCCCCCGCCCACGGAGGATGGGGACCCGTCTCCGGGGCCCGGAGGCCGCCCCCTGCTCTCTCCTCGCCGCCTCCCGGCTTCTCCGGGGCGCACCCGGCTCCCGGGTTCCCGCGCCCGCCCGCGGCGGCCAGGGGCCCGGGCTCCTGCGGGGGGGACGGGACCCCGGGTCCCCCCGGCCCCGGGGCCCCCGTGCGCGTCGCTTGCCCCGCGGGCGCGGCTTCCCGGAGCGGCCGGCCGAGCGGCGGCCCCAGCCTGGGAGACGCGGCCGCCGGAACTGCCGTCGGGCGGGGACACGGGGCCGCCTCCGCTCCTGGCTCCTACGGGCACCTCGTCTGCAGCCCGACGGTGGGGGGACACCGCGCGAGGCCGCTTGAAAAAGCCGTGTGAAAGGGCCCAGATCTCCCACCCTGGGCGGAAGAAATGTTCTTTATAAATGTTTCGTAGAAGGCGTTTTTTCCCCTGCCAAAATAAGACAGTTGGTGATTTGAAATGCCACCTTCACCCACACTGTTGGCTGTGAGCCTGAAGGGCAGGTCTCAGTCCGATCCCCTTTGGGTGCGGGGAGCACAGAACAGCTGCCCGACTCGGCTGGTCATCAGCCGTCAGAGAGTCAGACTCTCAGGGCTGGACTGCAGCTCCGGGGCTGGGGCTGCAAAGGCTGCTTCTGTCCCTCTGGGAGTCTCAGTAGCTACTGATGACTTGCTGGGTGAGGAACTGTGGCTGGCAAGTAACTGCTGCTCAAAACTCGATGGGCACCCAGCGCGCAACAGGAAAGGGGCTACCGGACAGGACAGCTTCACTCCCTCCTGGAGGCTGGGGACACGAAGATGAGGTTGTTGCAGCAAAAATGGAAATGAAGTGTTTCCTTTCCTGAGAACAAGGAAAGTAAACAGTGAAGAGACTAGAGAAGAAACATGACCGGTCGTCAAAAAGTTAATCACTCCTAGTTTTACTTTAAGTGTTACTAACCTGTAGTGTCTGTTGCTACAAGTCCCCTAATTCTGTGTAATTTACATCCTGCACCACATTTTTGCTCTCCCTGCACTCTCTTGTAGCAAGTCACCCCTTAGAGCTGTTTGCATTCTGGAAAGAAGGTGGCAGGCTGCTGGACCCAGGAGACCCAGGCTGTATACAGTCTCTCAGTTTCCCCAAGTAGGGGGGACAGGGCACTGCTCTTGGGGTGCTAGCCTGCTGTGTGCTCCCCTTGGCCAGCTGAGGAGTAAAGCCATGTATTTCCTCCAAAATTCTGCCTCCATATTTTTTAATTTGCATTGGTGGGCAGAGAAAAGTGAGATTTTGGCAGTAACAATGTGGCCATGCATGAGCGGGGGTGGGGGGGGATGGGGTGGGAGGGAGCATCCCAGGGGAGGACTTGAACCCCTCACATCTTGAAGGTTTCATAGTTTCAGCACATAGGACAATCACTCTGTTTTGGAATGAAATGGTATGGACCTAACAGAAGCAGAAGATATCAAGAAGAGGTGGCAAACGGACAAACAATTAATCTCAAAAATATACAAGCAACTCCTGCAGCTGGCAGAATGGCTGCCATCCAAAAGAATGACTACAAGCAATAAATGCTGGAGAGGGTGGAGAAATGGGAACCCTCTTACACTGTTGGTGGGAATGCAAACTAGTACAGCCACTATGGAGAACAGTGTGGAGATTCCTCAAAAAACTGGAAATAGAACTGCCATATGACCCAGCAATCCCACTGCTGGGCATACACACTGAGGAAACCAGACTTGAAAGAGACACGTGTACCCCAGTGTTCACCACAGCACTGTTTATAATAGCCAGACATGGAAGCAGCCTAGATGCCCATCAGCAGATGAATGGATAAGGAAGCCATGGTACATATACACAATGGAATATTACTCAGCCATTAAAAAGAATGCATTTGAATCAGTTCTAATGAGGTGGGTGAAACTTGAGCCTATTATACAGAGTGAAGTAAGCCAGAAAGAAAAACACCAATACAGTATACTAACGCATATATATGGTATTTAGTCAATCGGTAAAAATAACCCTGTATGTGAGACATCAAAAGAGACACAGATAAATAGAACAGTATTATGGACTCTATGGGAGAGGGCGAGGGCGGGATGATATGGGAGAATGGCATAGAAGCATGTAAATTATCATATGTGAAATGAACCGCCAGTCCAGGTTCAATGCATGATACAGGGTGCTTGGGGCTGGTGCACCGGCATGACCCAGATGGATGCGATGGGGAGGGAGGTGGAAGGGGGGTTCTGGAAGGGGAAAACATGTACACCCATGGTGGATTCATGTCAATGTATGGCAAAACAAATACAATATTGTAAAGTTAAAAATAGAAAATAAACTAATTAAAAAAAGATACATACTAGAAAAAATAAGACATGAAAAAAAAAAAAAAAAGAAGAGGTGGCAAGAATACACAGAAGAACTATACAAAAAAGATCTTCAAGACCCAGATAATCACGATGGTATGATCACTCACACTCACCTAGAACCAGACACCCTGGAACGTGAAGTCAAGTGAGCCTTAGGAAGCATCCCTACGAATAAAGATAGTAGAGGTGATGAAATTCCACTTGACCTATTTCAAATCCTAAAAGATGATGCTGTGAAAGTGCTGCACTCAACTTGCCAGCAAATTTGGAAAACTCAGCAGTGGCCACAGGACTGGAAAAGGTCAGTTTTCATTTCGATCCCAAAGAAAGGCAATGCCAAAGAATGCTCAAACTACTGCACAATTGCACTTATCTCACACGCTAGTCAAGTAATGCTAAAAATGCTCCAAGCCAGGCTTCAGCAATACGTGAACTGTGAACTTCCAGATGTTCAAGCTGGTTTTAGAAAAGGCAGAGGAACCAGAGATCAAATTGCCAACATCTGCTGGATCATTGAGAAAACAAGAGAGTTCCAGTAAAACATCTATTTCTGCTTTATTGACTATGCCAAAGCCTTTGACTGTGTGGATCACAATAAACTGTGGATAATTCTGAAAGAGATGGGAATACCAGACCACCTGACCTGCCTCTTGAGAAATCTGTATGCAGGTCAGGAAGCAACAGTTAGAACTGGACATGGAACAACAGACTGGTTCCAGATAGGAAAAGGAGTACATCAAGGCAGTATGTTATCACCCTCCTTAATTAACTTACATGCAGAGTACATCATGAGAAATGCTGAGCTGGAAGAAACACAAGCTGGAATCAAGATTTCCGGGAGAAATATCAATAACCTCAGATATGCAGATGACACCACGCTTATGACAGAAAGTGAAGAAGAACGAAAGAGCCTCTTGTGAAAGTGAAAGAGGAGAGTGAAAAAGTTGGCTTAAAGCTCACCATTCAGAAAACCAAGATCATGTCATCCGGTCCCATCACTTCATGGCAAATAGATGGGGAGACAGTGGAAACAGTGGCTGATTTTATTTTGGGGGCATCTGAAATCACTGCAAATGGTGATTGCAGCTATGAAATTAAAAGACACTTACTCCTTGGAAGGAAAATT
>JAGTYA010001476.1:0-10852 GCA_024291935.2 Okapia johnstoni | reverse complement strand
GTCCAGCTCCGTTGCAGGGCCAGAGAGAAGGCCAGGGTCGGCTCTCGCGTCGCTGCAGATCCCAAGGGCCCCGTCTAGCAAGGAAGGGGGCCGGGGGGACGCAAACTCGCGGGTGTGTGGCTGGTTAGCCCCTCTTTATTGTCAGTTTGGCTCCGGGGATCTCGTCGGGTCAACCTGGAGTCGCCCGACCAGGTGGTCAAGCCCCGTTCGGAGCCGGAACAGGTGCCGGGGGCATGTCTCCATGCCTGCAAGGGAAAAGGAAATTAAAAGCCGCTCCACCTCTATTGGGCGTGGCCTCACGGTGGGTGTTCTGACTTGCGGCGGTTGCATTCTACGAGTTGCTGGCGCGGTACCCCGGCCCGTATCCCCCGTTAGCCCAGCGGGGTCGCCATGCCTCCTTTCGAGCGGACAGGGGCCCGAGCAGCCTCGGGATTCGCCAGGAGGCGCTGCAGCGCCCTGGGTCCGCGTCAGGCATGGAGCTAGGACCCTCGGGGGTCCCCGGAGGGGGGGGAGGGGACAGGTATAACTGGCACCTGTGGGGTGGCCTCCAGGGAGTCGAGGGGACTCAGCCTTTCTCTCCGGTCACAGCCAAGGGCAATCGGGCTTCCCCTCGAATGCAGGGGCGAAGGTCGTGCTTTTCCGCGCGGCGCAGGGGGAAGCGGGGGTGGCCTCTCTGAATCGGGGGCGTGGCGCCTCGGGGAGCCTCTCTTGTTGCCTCTGAGAAGTCCAGGCCTCCTTTGACATCGCCAGGGGCTGCTGGGCTTCCCCTCGCCTCACGTCCAGGGAACTGGACTCGCTTGCCGATGGGGGTTCCTCGGGGACCTTTGGTCTTGCGGCCGGAAACTGGCCCCTTGGGGCCTCTTCTCGAACCTCAGGGAGAGGCGAGAGTCCCGCTCTGGAGGTGCGAGGGAATGTAGGGATTGCGATGGCATTCAGGAAGGGGATTGGACCCCCCTTTCGAGAGGAGGGGCCGACGGCGACGGGGGGGCCCCTCGCGAGCGGCCTCTGGAGACTCAGGGTTCCGCTCGCCTGTGGACACGGGTATCCCAGGGAAACCTCTGGGGGCGCCTAGAGGGAGTCCAGCCTCCGTTGCAGCGCCAGAGAGAAGGCAGGACGGCTCTCGCGTCGCTGCAGATCCCAAGGGCCCCGTCTCGCAAGGAGGGGGGCCCGGGGGACGCCCTCGCGGTGTGGCGGGAAGCCCCGCTTTCTTGGCAGGTTGGCCCGGGGATCTCGGGGGACACCTGGAGTCGCCCGCAAGGAGTCAAGCCCCGTTCGGAGCCGGAACAGGTGCCGGGGCATGCTCTCCATGCCCTGCAAGGGAAAAGCGCCTCCTCCCTCTATGGGCGTGGCCTCACGGGGGTGTTCTCGACTTGCGGCGGTGCATTCTCGAGTTGCGGCGGGTACCCCGGCCCGTCTCCCCCGTTAGCCCAGCGGGGTCGCCATGCCTCCTTTCGAGCGGACAGGGGCCCGAGCAGCCTCGGGATTCGCCAGGAGGCGCTGCAGCGCCCTGGGTCCGCGTCAGGCATGGAGCTAGGACCCTCGGGGGTCCCCGGAGGGGGGGAGGGGGACAGGTATAACTGGCACCTGTGGGGTGGCCTCCAGGGAGTCGAGGGGACTCAGCCTTTCTCTCCGGTCACAGCCAAGGGCAATCGGGCTTCCCCTCGAATGCAGGGGCGAAGGTCGTGCTTTTCCGCGCGGCGCAGGGGGAAGCGGGGGTGGCCTCTCTGAATCGGGGGCGTGGCGCCTCGGGGAGCCTCTCTTGTTGCCTCTGAGAAGTCCAGGCCTCCTTTGACATCGCCAGGGGCTGCTGGGCTTCCCCTCGCCTCACGTCCAGGGAACTGGACTCGCTTGCCGATGGGGGTTCCTCGGGGACCTTTGGTCTTGCGGCCGGAACTGGCCCCTTGGGGCCTCTTCTCGAACCTCAGGAGAGGCGAGAGTCCCGCTCTGGAGGTGCGAGGGAATGTAGGGATTGCGATGGCATTCAGGAAGGGGATTGGACCCCCCTTTCGAGAGGAGGGGCCGACGGCGACGGGGGGCCCCTCGCGAGCGGCCCTCTGGAGACTCAGGGTTCCGCTCGCCTGTGGACACGGGTATCCCAGGGAACCTCTGGGGGCGCCTAGAGGGAGTCCAGCCTCCGTTGCAGCGCCAGAGAGAAGGCAGGACGGCTCTCGCGTCGCTGCAGATCCCAAGGGCCCCGTCTCGCAAGGAGGGGGGCCCGGGGGACGCCCTCGCGGTGTGGCGGGAAGCCCCGCTTTCTTGGCAGGTTGGCCCGGGGATCTCGGGGGACACCTGGAGTCGCCCGCAAGGAGTCAAGCCCCGTTCGGAGCCGGAACAGGTGCCGGGGCATGCTCTCCATGCCCTGCAAGGGAAAAGCGCCTCCTCCCTCTATGGGCGTGGCCTCACGGGGGTGTTCTCGACTTGCGGCGGTGCATTCTCGAGTTGCGGCGGGTACCCCGGCCCGTCTCCCCCGTTAGCCCAGCGGGGTCGCCATGCCTCCTTTCGAGCGGACAGGGGCCCGAGCAGCCTCGGGATTCGCCAGGAGGCGCTGCAGCGCCCTGGGTCCGCGTCAGGCATGGAGCTAGGACCCTCGGGGGTCCCCGGAGGGGGGGAGGGGACAGGTATAACTGGCACCTGTGGGGTGGCCTCCAGAAGTCGAGGGGACTCAGCCTTTCTCTCCGGTCACAGCCAAGGGCAATCGGGCTTCCCCTCGAATGCAGGGGCGAAGGTCGTGCTTTTCCGCGCGGCGCAGGGGGAAGCGGGGGTGGCCTCTCTGAATCGGGGGCGTGGCGCCTCGGGGAGCCTCTCTTGTTGCCTCTGAGAAGTCCAGGCCTCCTTTGACATCGCCAGGGGCTGCTGGGCTTCCCCTCGCCTCACGTCCAGGGAACTGGACTCGCTTGCCGATGGGGGTTCCTCGGGGGACCTTTGGTCTTGCGGCCGGAACTGGCCCCTTGGGGCCTCTTCTCGAACCTCAGGAGAGGCGAGAGTCCCGCTCTGGAGGTGCGAGGGAATGTAGGGATTGCGATGGCATTCAGGAAGGGGATTGGACCCCCCTTTCGAGAGGAGGGGCCGACGGCGACGGGGGGCCCCTCGCGAGCGGCCTCTGGAGACTCAGGGTTCCGCTCGCCTGTGGACACGGGTATCCCAGGGAACCTCTGGGGGCGCCTAGAGGGAGTCCAGCCTCCGTTGCAGCGCCAGAGAGAAGGCAGGACGGCTCTCGCGTCGCTGCAGATCCCAAGGGCCCCGTCTCGCAAGGAGGGGGGGCCCGGGGGACGCCCTCGCGGTGTGGCGGGAAGCCCCGCTTTCTTGGCAGGTTGGCCCGGGGATCTCGGGGGGACACCTGGAGTCGCCCGCAAGGAGTCAAGCCCCCGTTCGGAGCCGGAACAGGTGCCGGGGCATGCTCTCCATGCCCTGCAAGGGAAAAGCGCCTCCTCCCTCTATGGGCGTGGCCTCACGGGGGTGTTCTCGACTTGCGGCGGTGCATTCTCGAGTTGCGGCGGGTACCCCGGCCCGTCTCCCCCGTTAGCCCAGCGGGGTCGCCATGCCTCCTTTCGAGCGGACAGGGGCCCGAGCAGCCTCGGGATTCGCCAGGAGGCGCTGCAGCGCCCTGGGTCCGCGTCAGGCATGGAGCTAGGACCCTCGGGGGTCCCCGGAGGGGGGGAGGGGACAGGTATAACTGGCACCTGTGGGGTGGCCTCCAGGGAGTCGAGGGGACTCAGCCTTTCTCTCCGGTCACAGCCAAGGGCAATCGGGCTTCCCCTCGAATGCAGGGGCGAAGGTCGTGCTTTTCCGCGCGGCGCAGGGGGAAGCGGGGGTGGCCTCTCTGAATCGGGGGCGTGGCGCCTCGGGGAGCCTCTCTTGTTGCCTCTGAGAAGTCCAGGCCTCCTTTGACATCGCCAGGGGGCTGCTGGGCTTCCCCTCGCCTCACGTCCAGGGAACTGGACTCGCTTGCCGATGGGGGTTCCTCGGGGACCTTTGGTCTTGCGGCCGGAACTGGCCCCTTGGGGCCTCTTCTCGAACCTCAGGAGAGGCGAGAGTCCCGCTCTGGAGGTGCGAGGGAATGTAGGGATTGCGATGGCATTCAGGAAGGGGATTGGACCCCCCTTTCGAGAGGAGGGGCCGACGGCGACGGGGGGCCCCTCGCGAGCGGCCTCTGGAGACTCAGGGTTCCGCTCGCCTGTGGACACGGGTATCCCAGGGAACCTCTGGGGGCGCCTAGAGGGAGTCCAGCCCGTTGCAGCGCCAGAGAGAAGGCAGGACGGCTCTCGCGTCGCTGCAGATCCCAAGGGCCCCGTCTCGCAAGGAGGGGGCCCGGGGACGCCCTCGCTGGTTGTGGCGGGAAGCCCCGCTTTCTTGGCAGGTTGGCGCTGGGGATCCTGGTGACACAACTTTTTTTTGAAAAGTTTTTCGCCCGCAAGGAGACAAGCCCCGTTCGGAGTCCGGGACAGGTGCACTCGGCAATGCTCTCCATGCCTGCAAGGGAAAAGTGGCCCTCCTCCCTCTATCGGGCGTGGTCTCACGGGGGTGTTCTCAGACTTGCGGCGTTGCATTCCTCGAGTGTGCGGCGGCGGTAAAACGTCCCGTCGTCTCCGTAATCCCAGCTGGGTCGCCATGCCTCCTTTTTCGAGCGGAAGGGACGGCCCGACGCAGCCTCGCGATTCGACATGATGCGCTCGCAGAGCCCTTGGGTCCGCGTTCAGGACTGTAGCCCTAGGCACCTCGGTTGTCCGTCGGAGGGGGGGAGGGGGGAAGGTATAACTGGAACCTGTGGAGGTGTGCCTCCCGGGATCCGGGGGGGAGTATCCAGCGATTCCTCCTCGGTCACAGCCAAGGGGCAATTCGGAGCTTCGCCTCGAATGCAAGGGGCGAAGGTTCGTGCTTTCTCGTGCGCCGCAGGGGGACAGGGGGGGCGGGCTCTCTGAATCGGGTGCGTGGCGCCTAGGGGAGCCTCTCTTGTTGCCCTCTGTGAAGTCCAGGCTTCCTTTGACATCGCCAGGGGCTGCTGGGCTTCCCCTCGGCCTCACGTCCATGGAACTGGTCTCGCTTGCAGAAGGGGGGTCCTCGGGGACCTTTGGAATTGCGGGCCCGGAACTGGCCGCTCTGGGGCCCTCTTCTCGAACCATCGGAAGAGGCGAGAGTCCCGCCTCTGGAGGTGCGAGGGAATAGTAGTGGATTGCGATGGAATTCAGGAAGGGGATTGGAACTCACTTTCGAGAAGGAGGAGGTCGACGGCGATCGTGGGGGGCCCTCGCGGGAGCGGCCTATGTAGACTCAGGGTTATCGCTCTGCCTGTGGACACGGGTATTCCAGGGAACCTCTGGGGGGCGCCTAGAGGGAGTCCAGCCTCTGTTGCAGCGCCAGAGAGAAGGCAGGACGGCTCTCGAGTCGCTGCAGATCCCAAGGGCCCCGTCTCGCAAGGAGGGGGGGGACGGGGGACGCCCTCGGTTTGGTGTGGCGGGAAGCCCCGCTTTGTTGGCAGGTTGGCCCGGGGATCCTCGGGGGACACCTGGAGTCCGCCCGCAAGGAGTCAAGCCCGTTCGGAGCCGGAACAGGTGCCGGGGCATGCACTCCATGCCCTGCAAGGGAAAAGCGCCTCCTCCCTCTATGGGCGTGGCCTCACGGGGTTGTTCTTCGACTTGCGGCGGGTGCATTCTCGAGTTGCGGCGGTACCCCGGCCCGTCTCCCCCGTTAGCCCAGGGGGGTCGCCATGCCTCCTTTCGAGCGGGACAGGGGCCGAGCAGCCTCGGGATTCGCCAGGAGGAGCTGCAGCGCTCTGGGTCCGCGTCAGGCATGGAGCTAGGACTCCTCGGGGGTCCCCGGAGGGGGGGAGGGGACAGGTATAACTGGCACCTGTGGGGTGGCCTCCAGGGAGTCGAGGGGGACTCAGCCTTTCTCTCCCGGTCACAGCCAAGGGCAATCGGGCTTCCCCCCTCGAATGCAGGGGCGAAGGTCGTGCTTTTCCGCACGGACGCTAGGGGGGAAGCGGGGGTGGCCTCTCTGAATGGGGGGGCGTGGGCGCCTCGGGGGAGCCTCTCTTGTTGCACTCTGAGAAGTCCAGGCCTCCTTTGACATCGCCAGGGGCTGCTGGTCTTCCCCTCGCCTCACGTCCAGGGAACTGGACTCGCTTGCCGATGGGGGTTCCTCGGGGACCTTTGGTCCTTGCGGCCGAACTGGCCCCTTGGGGCCTCTCTTCTCGAACCTCAGGAGAGGCGAGAGGTCCCGCTCTGTGAGGTGCGAGGAATGTAGGGATTGCGATGGCATTCAGGAAGGGGATTGGACCCCCCTTTCGAGAGGAGGGCGCCGACGGCGACGGGGGGCCCCTCGCGAGAGGCCTCAGGGGAAACTCAGGGTTCCGCTCGCCTGTGGGACACGGGTATTCCCAGGGAACTCCTGGGGGCCCCTAGAGGGAGTCCAAGCCTCCGTATGCAGCGCCAGAGAGAAGGCAGGACGGCTCTCGAGTCGCTGCAGATCCCAAGGGCCCCGTCTCGCAAGGGAGGGGGGCCTGGGGGACGCCCGTCTATCGCGGTGATGCGGGAAGCCCCTGCTTTCTTGGCAGCTGGGCCCGGGATCTCGGGGGACACCTGGAGTCGCCCCCGCAAGGAGTCAAGCCCCGTTCGGAGCCGGGGACAGGTGCCGGGGCATGCTCTTATCCATGCCCTGCAGGGAAAAGCGCCTCCTCCCTCTATGGGCCTGTTCGCCTCACGGGGGTGGGTTCTCTCGACTTGCGGCGGTGCATTCTCGAGTTTTTTTTTGGGGGGGTACCCCGGCCCGTCTCCCCGTTAGCCCAGCGGGGTCGCCATTGCCTCCTTTTCGAGCGGACAGGGGCCCGTGCAGCCTGCGGGGATTCGCCCAGGAAGGCGCTTGCAAGCGCCCCTGGTCCGCGTCAGGCATGGAGACTAGGACCCTCGGGTCCCCCGGAGGGGAGGAGGGGGACAGTATAACTGGCACCCTCTGGGGTGGCCTGCAGGGAGTCGAGGGTAGGACTCAGCCTTTCTCTCCGGTTCACAGCCAAGGGGGAATCTGGGCTAGCCCTCGAATGCTAGGGGCGAAGGTCGTGCTTTCCCGCGCCCCCCCCCCCACGGGGCAGGAGGGAAGGCCGGGGGTCTGGCCTCTCTGAATCGGGAACGTGGCGCCTCGGGGGGGAAGCCTCTCTGTTCATAGAAGGAAAAGAAACAAAGGGTCCTTGACATGGGCAAGGCCTAAAGGGCCTATCTCCATCAAAGACCTCACTTGAGAGGTAAGGGGAAGAGGACTCAGCCTCATGTGAGACCTCCTCGGGACCTTTGGTCTTGTCGGCCAAAACTGGGCTCCTCGGGGCTTCTTTCCTCGAATTGCAGGGCCCTCGAGAGAAAGGCGAAGGTACGTGCTTGGAATGGTTGACATCGCGGAGGCCCGTCAGGAAGTGCTTTGGACCGCCCTTTCGCAGGGGGGGGTGAACTGCGGGGGCGGGGGGGGGCCTCCTGGGGGGCGGCTTGCTGGGGGTGTTTCTCTGGGCTCCCCTCGCCTACGTTCCAGGGATTCGGGGACTCCAGGCCGAGCTCTGGGGGGGTGGCGATGTAAGACCTCTCTCCGTTTGCAGCTCCAGAGAAGTGGAGGAGGGCTCGTTCTATTGGTCTGCAGCATCGGGAAGGAAAGGCTCTGCTTCGCTGGGGGCGCCCTTCTCGAACTCTCGTCCTGGGTGAGGCGCTTTGTCCCTCGCTTTCTTGCGAGATGGCCCGGAATATTGTCGGGGACAACCAAGTCTTGCAAGAGTCAGGCTCCGTTCGGAAATGTATGTAGGGAAAGGGGGATGGCTCTCACATTCCGCTGAATAGGGATAGATTGGCCTCACTCCCTTTTCGGCGAGGCCTCACGGGGACGGCTCCGACGGGGGGGGGTTCATTCTAGAGTCCCGGCGGGGGGGGGGGGGGGGGCCCCCTCGCGGAATGTTAGCGGAGGGTTGCGAGATGGCCTTTCTGGAGACTCGAACAGGGGGCAGGGGGGCCCCGGATTTCGGAGAGGAGGGGCTGGAAAGCGCTTATGGGTACCGGGTTTAGGCATGGAGCTAGGCGCCCAGGGGGAACCTCCGGAGGGGGGCCAGGGGCGCCGGATGGAAGAGTCCAAGCTGATGGTTGTTTGTGCTGCGTCGCCAGGGAGCCAGGGGACTCGGCTTTCGCCTGTGGACACAAGGTTATCCCAGGGGAATCTTTCTCCTTCCGCAGCGATACTCCAGCGGACCCACAGGGGTTTTGGAAGAGTCCAGGCCTCCGTTTTTTGCAGCGCGCCAGCCAGAGAGGCCTCAATGAATCAGAGAGATGGACGCCTCAGATCCTCTCCAGTCGCCTCTGCAGAAGTCAAGGGCACCCTGATCGCACATCCGCGAGGGGAGAGAACACGGGCTAGCCACAACTCGCACCCAAGGCACCAGGAGAAGCGGACCGCGCTTGCCGATGGCAGGTTCCTCGGGGGACCTTTGGTCCTTGGGGCCCTGGAGCCTAGCCCAGGCCATGAGAGAGGCCCCGTTTTTCGGAAAGCCGGTGGGGAGTGGTTGCAGGCTGGAATGCTGAGGATGCAGCCAAGAGGAAAAGAAAAAAAGAAAAAAAAAAAACCAGAAAAAAAAAAAGCTCCTACCAGGAGAAGACAAGAGTTGGCCTCACGGGGCCGCGCCATGTGAGAGTTGAGAAGAGAAGCGGCGGTTTGTAATTCTCGAGCAGTGCGGCAGACAGCCCCAGCAAGCCCCAGGGCCACCCAGCGCCATGCACCCCCCCCCGCCCAGAGAGCAGGGATAGGCAATGAGGAGAGAAGCCCACCAGAGGTGCCTCCCAGAGCATGCGGTGCGCAAGACACTGTGTTTTGCAGAGCCCGCCCTGGAGAGAAGGATTCAGATATAATGCCAGGATTATGCCGATTCTTCTCTCGATGTGTTGCTGCATATATCAATGTCACCCGATTAAACAAACATCATGCTTGTCCCGTATTTTTTTCTTTGGGGCCTCTCATGGGGTAATAATTCATTTCCTCCCTTCACCAATATTCCTTATTTCTTTTTTACATTTTTTCCCCATTCTACTCTCCTTCTACCCTCCCTAACTTCCCACTCCTTCACAGCTTATTTCTTTTACACTCAACAATCCATCCCTTCCCCCAAAAAAAAAAAGAAAAAAAAACAAAGCGCCCTCCTCCCAAAAAAAAAAAAAAAAGAAAAAAAAAAAAAAAAACAAAAAAAAAGAAAAAAAAAAAAAAGAAAAAAAGAAACAAAAAAAAAAAAAAAGAAAAAAAAACAAGAAAAAAAAAGAAAAAAAAAAAAAAAAAAAAAATAAAAAAAAAAATAAAAAAAAAAAAAAAAAAAAAAGGGGCGTTCGTCGGCCGTTGGGCGCCTGGGGGGAAAAAAAAAAAAAAAAAAAAAAAAAAAAACAAGAAAAAAAAAAAAAAAAAAAAAAAAAAAAAAAAAAAAAAAAAAAAAAAAAAAAAAAAAAAAAAAAAAAACTGCTTGCCGATGGGGGTTCCTCGAGCGTAAAAAAAAAAAAAAGCCGGGGAAAAAGCGCCGCAAAAAAAAAAAAAAAAAACTCTCAAAAAAAAAAAAAAAAAAAAAAAAAAAAAAGCGTGTGCGAAAAAAAAGCTAAAAAAAAAAAAAAAAATAAAAAAAGGGGGAAAAAACCCCCCCCCCTTTCGAAAAAATTGGGGCGTACGGCGACGGGGTGTTGCTGGTGGATTGTGTGGGGCAAAAAAAAGGGGCGCCCCTCGGCGAAAAAAAAATGTAAATCAGCGCCTCCTCCCTTCCCTCTATGAAAAAAAAAAAAAAAGAAAAGGCCCCTAAAAGCGGCCCCTCCCAAAAGGATGTCCAGCCTTCCGTTTGCATGCCGCCACTGGAAAAATGAGCGGCAGAGGACGGCTCTCTGGAGGTCGCTGCAGAGTCCCAAGGGCGCCCCCGTCAACTCAGCTAAAAAGGGGGGGCTCCGGGGACTTGCACCCTCGCCTAGGATGTTATTTGACTTGTTGGCGGAAGCCCCCCCCCCCCCCCCCCCCCCCCCCGCTTTCTTGGCAGAAAGCCTGGCTGCGATAAAAAAGCGCCCTCCTCCCTCCCTCCCCGCCCGCCTTCCCATCCTCCCCCTCTATGGGCGTACGCGTTGGCCTCACGGGGGTTGTTTTCTCGACTTGCCGGCGGTGCTTTCTCGTGTTGCGGCGGGTACCCAGGCCCCCCTCTCCCCGTTAGCCCCAGCGGGGTCGGCCATGCCTCCTTTTCGAGCGACAGGGGCCCGAAAGCAGCCATCGGGATTCGCCAGGAGGCGCTGCAGCGCCCTGGGTCCGCGTCAGGCATGGAGCTAGGACCCTCGGGGGGTCCCCGGAGGGGGCGAGGGGACAGGTAATAACTGGCATCGCTTGCTGATGGGGGGTTTTTCCCCGGGGGCCTTTGGTCTTCGGCCCCGGGAAATGGCCCTTGGGGGCCCTTTCGAACCCAGGAGAGGCGGAGTCCCGTCTGGAGGTGGAGGGAAGTAGGGGGTTGCGGTGGCATTCAGGAAGGGGGGTTGGACCCCCCTTTCGGAGGAGGGGCCGCGGCGACGGGGGGCCCCGCGGCGGCCTCTGGAGACTCAGGGTTTTCCCCTGCCGTGGGCACGGGTATCCCAGGGAACCCCTGGGGCGCCTAAGGGAGTCCAACCTCCCTTTTTCCCCGCCCGAGAGAAGGCAGACGGCCTCGACGCTGCAGATCCCCAAGGGCCCCTTTTCCACGGGGGGGGCCGGGGACCCCCCGCGGTGTGGGGGAACCCCCCTTTCTTGGCAGTTTGGCCCGGGTATTCGGGGACACCTGGAGGTCGCCCCCAAGGCGTCAAGGCCCCTTCGGAGCCGGAAAGGTGCCGGGGGGATGCTCCCATGCCCC
>JAGTYA010001475.1:0-10855 GCA_024291935.2 Okapia johnstoni | reverse complement strand
TGTGGCTCCATCCCATCACTCTTTCTGGAGTTATTTCTCCACTGATCTCCATTAGCATATTGGGCACCTACTGACCTGGGGAGTTCATCTTTCAGTGTCCTATCTTTTTGCCTTTTCATACTGTTCATGGGGTTCTCAAGGCAAGAATAGTGAAGTGGTTTGCCATGCCCTTCTCCAGTGGACCCCATTCTGTCAGACCTCTCCACCATGACCCCTCCGTGTTGGGTGGCCCCACACGGCACGGCTTAGTTTCACTGAGATAGACAAGGCTGTGGTCCGTGTGATCCGATTAGCTAGTTTTCTGTAATTTTAATTTCAGTGTGCCTGCCCTCTGATGACCTCTCGCAACACTAACGGCCTTACTTGGGTTTCTCTTACCGCCTTACTTGGGTTTCTCTTACCTTGGGCCTTGGGTAATTTCTCTCGCCGCCGCCGCCGCCGCCGCCGCCGCCGCCGCCGCCGCCGCCCTCAGACCACGGCCCGGCCTAGCCCCTGTCGGCCGACTCCCCCCAGCCCCGGGCCAGCCGAGCCTCCCCGCCTAGCCCCTGTCGGCCGCCGCCTGTGGCCCCCGGCGGCCCGGCCTAGCCCCAGTCGGCCGTCGCCCCCGGCCCCCGGACCCACCTAGCCCCTGTCGTTCGCCGACCCTGTCGTTCGCCGCCCCCGGCCGCCGGGCCACGGCCCGGCCTAGGCCCTGTCTGCTGCGGCCCCCCGGGCCCCGGCCCTGCCTAGCCCCTGTCGGACGCCGTCCCCGGCCCCCGGCCCCGCCTAGCCCCTGTCGCCCCCGCCCCCAGTGCCCCGGCCCCCCGGCCCCGGCCTAAACCTGTCGGCCGCCCCCCCCCCCGGCCCCCCGCCCGGCCTAGCCCCTGCCGGCCGCCCCCCCCCCCGGCCCGGCCCCCCTAGCCCCTGTCGGCCGTCCGCCCCCCCTGCCCCCGGCCCCCCCCCCCCCGCCTCTGTCTGTCGGCCGCCGCCCCCGGCCCCCGGCCCCCGGCCCCCGGCCTAGCCCTCTGTCCGCCGCCGCCGCCCCCGGCCCCCGGCCCGGCCTAGCCCCCCTCGGCCGCGCCCCCCCCGGCCCCCGCCCGCCTAGCCCCTCGGTCGCCGGCCCCCCCCCCCCCCCCGGCCCGCCCCCGTCCGGCCCCCCCCCCGCCCCCCCCCCCGCCCCGCCCTGTCGGCCGCCCCCCCCGCCCCCCGCCCCCCCCCCCCCGGCCCGCCCCGCCCCCCGGCCCCGCTGGCGGCCCGGCCTAGCCCCCGGGCCCGCCCCCCCCGGCCCCGGCCCGGCCTGGCCCTGTCGTCGCCCGCCCCCCCCCCCCCCCGCCCCCCCCCGCCCCCTGTCGGCCCCCCCCCCCCCCCCCCCGGCCTAGCCCCTGTCGGCCTGTCGCCCGCCCCGCCCCCGGCCCCCGGCCCCGCCTAGCCCCTGTCCCCGCCGCCCCCCCCCCCGCCCCCCCTAGCCCCTGCCCCCCCCGCCCCCCCCGCCCCCCCGCCCCCCCCGCCCCCTGGCCCCCCCGCCCCCCCCCGGCCCCGGCCCCCCTGCCGCCCGTCCCCCCCCCCCCCCCCCGCCCCCCCCGTCGGCCCCGCCCCCCCCCCCCCGCCCCCCCCCGCCCCATGCCGGCCCCCCGCCCCCGCCCCCGGCCCCTGTCCGCCCCCTGTCCCTCCGCCGCCCCCCGCCCCCGGCCCCCCGGCCCGGCCTAGCCCCTGTCGGCCCCGCCGCCCCCCCGCCCCCCCCCGGCCCCCCGGGCCCGGCCTAGCCCCTGTCGGCCGCCCCCCCGGCCCCCCGGCCCCCGCCGGCCTAGCCTCCCCCGCCCCGCCGCCCCCCCGGCCCCCCCCCGGCCTAGCCCCTGTCGGCCGCCCCCCCCCGGCCCCCGGCCCCCCCGCCCCGCCCCCCCCTGTCGGCCGCCGCCCCCCCCGGCCCCCCCCCCCCCGCCCCCCCCCCCCCCCGGCCCCCGGCCTGGCCCCCCGCCCCGGCCCCCGGCCCCCGGCCCCGCCTAGCCCCCCCCGGCCGCCGCCCCCCCCCGCCCCCGGCCCGGCCTAGCCTCTGTCGGCCGCCGCCCCCCGCCCCCGGCCCCGGCCCCCCGCCCCGGCCCTGCGGCCGCCGCCCCCCCCGGCCCCGCCCCCCCCGGCCCGCCCCGGCCTAGCCCCTGTCGGCCGCCGCCCCCGGCCCCGGCCCCCCCCCGGCCCCCCTGTCGGTCGGCGGCGCCCCCCCCCCCCCCCCCCCCCCCCCCCGGCCCCCCCCCCCGGCCCCCGGCCCCCGGCCCCCCGCCCCCCTGTCGGCCCGGCCCCCGCCCCCGCCCCCCCCCCCCCCGGCCCGCCCCCCGGTCCCCCCCGCCCCCCCCCCGGCCCCCCCCCCCCCCGGCCCCGCCCCCCCCCCGGCCGGCCCCCCCCCCCCCCCCCCCGCCCCCCCCGGCCCCCGCCCCCGGCCCCCCCCCCCGGCCGGCCCCCCCCCCTGCCCCCGCCCCCCCCCCCCGCCCCCCCCCCCCCCCCCCGGCCCGGCCCTGTCGGGCGCCGGCCCCCCCCCCCCCCCCCCCCCCCCCCTGTCGCGGCCCCCCCCCCCCGGCCCCCGGCCCCCTAGCCCCTGCGCCGGGCCGCCCCGGCCCCCCCCCCCGCCCCCCCCGCGGCCCCGCCCCCCCCCTCCGGTCGCCCGCCGCCCCCCGGCCCCCCCCCCCCCCCCCGCTAGCCCCTGGCGGCCGCCCCCCCCCCCCCCCCCCCCCCCGGCCCCGGCCCCCGCCCCCCTGTCGGCCGCCCGCCCCCGGCCCCCGGCCCCCGGCCCGGCCCCCCCCCTGTCGGCCGCCGCCCCCCCCCCCCCCCCCCCCCCCCCCCCCCCCCCGCCCCCCCCCGGCCCCGGCCCCGCCCCCCCCGCCGCCCCCGGCCCGGCCGCCCCCCCCCGGCCCCCCCCCCCCCCCGGCCCGGCCTAGCCTCCCGTCGGCCGCCGCCCCCCCCCCCCCCGGCCCGGCCCGGCCCCTGTCGGCCGCCGCCCCCCGCCCCGCCCCCCCCCCCCCCGTCGCCCCCCCCGGCCCCTGTCGGCCCCCCCCCCCCCCCCCCGGCCGGCCCCCCCCGGCCGGCCCCCCCCCCCCCCCCCCCCCCCCCCCCCCCCCCCCCCCCCGCCCCCGCCCCCGGCCCCGCCCCGCCCGCGGCCCCCCCCCCCCCCCCGCCCCGGCCCCCCCCCTGTCCCGGCCCCGCCCCCCGGCCCCCGGCCCCCGGCCCCGCCTAGCCCCTGTCGGCCGCCGCCCCCGGCCCCCGGCCCCCCCCCCCCCCCGTCGCCCCCGCCCCCCCCCCCCCCCCCCCGCCCCCCCCCTGTCCCCCGCCGCCCCCCCCCCGGCCCGCCCGGCCCCCCGTCCGCCGGCCCGGCCCCCCCCCCCGCCCCCCCCCCCCGCCCCCCCCCCCCCCCCCCGCCCCCCCCGGCCCCGCCCCCCCCCCCCGGCCCGGCCCCTGCCCCCCCCGGCCCCCCCCTGCCCCCCCCCGGCCGGCGCCCCGGCC
This sequence comes from Okapia johnstoni, assembly GCA_024291935.2. Lineage (NCBI taxonomy): Eukaryota > Metazoa > Chordata > Mammalia > Artiodactyla > Giraffidae > Okapia > Okapia johnstoni. Next base: position 7,387 of record JAGTYA010001475.1, on the reverse strand, counting down.
CCCCCCCCCCGGCCGCCCCCCCCCCCCCCCCCCCCCCCCCCCCCCCCGCCGCCCCCGGCTGGCGGCCGCCGCCCCCCCCCCCCCCCCCCCCCCCCCCGGCCCCCCCTGTCGGCCGCCGCCCCCGGCCCCCCGGCCCGGCCCCCCCCCTGTCGGCCGCCGCCCCCCCCCCCGGCCCGGCCCCGGCCTAGCCCCTGTCGGCCGCCGGCCCCCCCCCGGCCCCCGGCCCCCGGCCCGCCTAGCCCCTGTCGGCCGTCGCCCCTGGCCCCCCCCCCCGGGCCCGCCTAGCCCCTGTCGGCTGCCGCCTCCGGCCCCCCCCCCCCGGCCCAGCCGGCCCCCCCCGGCCGCCGCCCCCCCCCCCCCCCCCGGCCCGGCCTAGCCTCTGTCGGCCGCCCCCCCCCGGCCCCCGGCCCGCCCCGCCCCCTGCCCCCCGCCGCCCCCGGCCCCCCCGCCCCCGGCCCCGCCGGCCCCCCTGTCCCCGCCCCCGCCCGGCCCGGCCCCCCCCCCCCCCCCCCGGCCCCCCCCCCGCCCCCGCCCCCCCTCCCCCGCGGCCCCGGCCCCCGGCCGGCCCCCCTGTCGGCCGCCGCCCCCCGGCCCCCGGCCCCCCCCCTCGGCCCCCCCCCCGCCCCCGCCCCCCCGGCCCGGCCCCCCCCTGCCGGCCCCGCCCCCGGCCCCCCGGCCCGGCCCGCCCCTGTCGGCCCCCGCCGCCCCCGGCCCCCGGCCCCCCGCCCCGCCTAGCCCTGTCGGCCCGCCCGGCCCCCGCCCCCGCCCCCGCCCCCCTAGCCCCCCGGCCCCCGCCCCCCCCCCCGCCCCCCCCCCCCCCCCCCCCCCCCGGCCCCCCGGCCCCCGGCCCCCCCCCCCCCCCCCCGGCCCCCCCTGTCGGCCGCCGCCCCCCGGCCCCCCCCCCCCCCCCCCGCCCCCCCCCCCCCGGCCGCCGGCCCCCCCCCCCCCCCGCCCCCCCCGGCCCCTGTCGGCCGCCCCCCCCCCCCGGCCCCCCGGCCCCCCTGCCCCCCCGCCCCCGCCCCCCCCGGCCCGGCCGCCCCCCCGGCCGCCGGCGCCCCGGCCCCCCCCCCGGCCCGCCCCCGGCCCCCCCCGCCGCCCCCCCCCCCGGCCCGGCCCCGCCCCTGTCCCCCCCGCCCCCCCCCCCCCCCCCCGGCCTAGCCCCTGTCGGCCCCCCCCCCCCCGGCCCCCCGCCCCCGGCCCCCCCCCCCCCCCCTAGCCCCTGTCGTCGCCCCGCCCCCCCCCCCGGCCCCCCCGGCCCCCGCTAGCCCCTGTCGGCCGGCCCCCCCCCCCCCGGCCCCCCCCCGCCCCCCCCCCCCCCCCCCCCCCCCCCCCCCGCCCTGCCCCCGCCCCCCCCCCCCCCCCCGGCCGGCCCCCCCCGTCGGCCCGCCCGCCCCCCGGCCCCCGGCCCGGGCCCCCCCCTGTCCTGTCGGCCCCGCCCCCGGCCCCCCCCCCCCCCCCCTCCCCCGTCGGCCCCCGCCCCCGGCCCCCGCCCCGCCCCCGGCCCCCCCTGTCCCCGCCCCCCCCGGCCCCCCCCCCCCCCCCCGGCCGGCCCCCCCCGGCCCCGGCCCCCGGCCGCCTAGCCCCTGTCCGCCGCCCCCCCCGGCCCCCCGGCCCCCCCCCCCCCCCCCCCGGGCCGGCCGCCCCGGCCCCCGGCCCCCGCCCCCGGCCCCGCCTAGCCCCTGTCGGCCGCCGCCCCCCCCCCCCCCCCCGGCCCTAGCCCCCCCCGGTCGGCCGCCGCCCCCCCCCCCGGCCCCGCCCGGCCTAGCCCCTGTCGGCCGCCGCCCCCCCCCCCCCCCGCCCCCCCCCGGCCTAGCCCCTGTCGGCCGCCCGCCCCCCCCCCCCCCCGGCCCCCGCCCCCGGCCCCCGCCCCGCCCCTGTCGGCCGCCGCCCCCCCCGCCCCCCCCCCGGCCCCGCCCTAGCCCCTGTCGGCCGCCGCCCCCCCCGCCCCCGGCCCCCCGAGCCCCTGTCCCCGCCGCCGCCCCCCCCCGGCCCGCCCCCCCCCCCCCCGGCCCCCCCCCCCCCCCGCCCCCGCCCCCCCGGCCCCCCCCCCCCGCCCCCCCCCGGCCCCCCGCCCCCCTAGCCCCCGCCGGCCCGCCCCCCCGGCCCCCCCCCCCGCCTAGCCCCTGGCCGGCCGCCGCCCCCGCCCCCGCCCCCCCCCGCCCGCCCCCCCCCCCGCGGCCGCCCCCCCGCCCCCCGGCCCCCGCCCCCCCCGCCCCCCCGGCCCGCCGCCCCCCCCCCCCCCCCGGCCCCCCCCCCCTGTCGGCCGGCCGCCCCCGCCCCCCCCCGGCCCCCGGCCCCGCCCTGCCCCCCCCGCCCCCGGCCCGGCCGCCCCCCCTGTCGGCCGCCCGCCCCCCCCCCGGCCCCCCCCCCCCGGCCCCGCCGAGCCCCTGTCGGCCGCCCCCCCCCCCCCCCCCCGCCCCCGCCCCCGGCCCCGCCCCCCGCCCCCCCCCGGCCCCCGGCCCCCCGCCCCCCCCCCCCCCCGCCCCCCCCCCCGCCCCCGGCCCCGGCCCGCCTAGCCCCCCCCCGCCCCCCCCCCCCCCGCCCGGCCCCGGCCCCCCCCCCCCTAGCCCCCCCGGCCGGCCCCCGGCCCCCCCGGCCCCCCCCCGGCCCCTGTCCGCCCGCCCCCCCCCCCCCCCGGCCGCCCCCCCCGGCCGCCGCCCCCCCCGGCCCCCGGCCCGGCCTAGCCCCTGTCGGCCGCCCCCCGGCCCCCCGGCCCCCGCCCCGGCCCCCTAGCCCCTGTCTGGCCGCCGCCCCCGGCCCCCCCCCCCCCCGGCCCCCCCCCGCCCCTGCCCCCCCCGGCCCCCGGCCCCCGGCCCGGCCCGCCCCCCCCCCCCGCCCCTGCCGGCCGCCCGCCCCCCCCCCCCGGCCCGGCCGGCCTATCCCCTGTCGGCCGCCGCCCTGGCCCCCGGCCCCCGGCCCGCCCGGCCTAGCCCCTGTCGGCCGTCCCCCCCTGGCCCCCCCCCCCGGCCCCGCCCCCCCCTGTCGGCTGCCGCCCCCCGGCCCCCCGCCCCCCGCCCGGCCCGCCCTAGCCCCTGTCGGCCGCCGCCCCCGGCCCCCGGCCCCGGCCCCGCCTAGCCTCTGTCGGCCGCCGCCCCCGGCCCCGGTGCAGCCTAGCCCCCCTATCGGCCGCCGCCCCCCCCCCCGGCCGAGGCCCTGTCGGCCGCCCCCCCCCCGGGCCCCCGCCCCCCCCCCCCCCCCCTAGCCCCCGGGCCCCCCCCCAGTCCCCGCCCCGCCCCCCTAGCCCCCCGCCGGCGCCGGCCCCCGGCCCCGCCTAGCCCCTGTCGGCCCCGCCCCCCCCCGGCCCCCGCCCCCCCGGCCGCCCTGCCCCCCGCCCCCCGGCCCCCGGCCCCGCCCCCCTGCCGGCCGCCCCCCCCCCGCCCCCGGCCCCCGGCCCCTAGCCCCCCCCCCCCGGCCCCCCCCCCCCGCCCGGCCCGGCCCGCCCGCCCCCGGGCCCCGGCCCCGCCTAGCCCCTGTCGGCCCCCGGCCCGGCCCCGGCCCGCCCCTGGCCGCCGCCCGGCCCCGGCCCCGGCCGGCCTAGGCCCTGTCGGCCGCCGCCCCCCAGATCCCGGCCCCGCCTAGCCCCTGTCTGCCGACGCCCCCGACCCCCCGGCCCCCCCCGCCCGGCCTAGCCCCTGTCGGCTTCCACCCCCGACCCCGGCCCCGCCTAGCCCCTGTTGGCTGCCGCCCCCGGGCCCCGGCATGGCCTAGACCCCTGTCGGCCGCCGCCCTCGGCCCCTGGCCGCATGCATGTGGTGGTCCTCCTGGGGGTTTTCAGACTGAATAAATTATTCTCACATGATACAAGAAACAAGCCCGGAGGTTAAGAGAGGATCTCCAAACTTACCTTCAAACCGGAGGCTTTGCTCCCTTGAATGTGGGGGCGTGCAACAGCGCTTGCCAAGCGAAGAGGTGTGTCACGATTGTTCTGTCTGCAGAGGACAAAGCGGTGTGTCGAGAGGACGCGCAGGCACGTCCCAGGACACTGAGCACACGGACACGGTGAACCGCCTCTCAGCCCTGCTCCTGGGGTATGGCACTGTCTCCACCGCTGACACAGGGTGAGCAGCTCACACGTGACCTGGAGTATGGTCACATGACCCGGACCTGGCCAATCGGTGTGTTCCATCCTCCCTGGCCGCCGTGATTGGCTCAGGACTCGCGCGGTGACCAATCGGGGCCCAGGGCCAGGCCTCAGGCTGGAAGCAAGGAAAGAGGAAGAAGTTCCACCAGAAGGGGTGTGGCCGAGTGAGGTCAGGCTACAGCCGTGGGAGGGGCATGAGATCAGCCTGGGGCAGTTGGTGGCTTTCCCGCGCCCGTCAGGGCAGAGCCACCCGCCTGAGAATGGGGGCGCTGCTGAGCCCAGGGGTTGAGAGTGCCGGTTCCTGCTGTGGTCCCGGAGATCCACCTGAGACCTGAGCGAAGCCGTCTGCCGGTGAGTCCTCTCCTGTTTGTCTGTCAGCTTGTTTGTGCCATGCTGGGTTTTCTGTCCAGCTGGCTAAGTGGACACCCTGGAAATGCACCTGTGTGGGTTTTGCCTGGCTTCAGGGAAGAAATGCCAGAGGAGGCTGGGAGACTCCAATGTAATCTGGATTCAGGTCATATCTCTTGAAAGTGAAGTGAAGTTCCTCAGTCGTGTCCGAGTCTTGCGGCCCCATGGGCTCTACAGTCCATGGAATTCTCCAGGCCAGACTACTGGAATGGGTAGCCTTTCCCTTACCAGGGGATCTTCCCAATGCGGGCATCGAACCCAGGTCCCGCACTGCAGGCGGATTCTTTACCAGCTGAGCCCCAAGGGAGGCCCAAGGGGAGACCAGGAGCAGGGATGGGGGAATGCAAAAGGAGAGTGAAGAGAGGAATGGGGGCAGAGAAGCAAGTCCGCCCTCCTGAGACGTCTGCTGGCCCGGTCGTCTGCAGTTGTGACCAGGTCACGGGGGCTCAGAGGTGTTTGACCCCCTGTGCTCCCCCAGGGCCAGCGGGTGTGTGAGGCTGAGCTGCTCCAGGGGAAGCGTGGGCCTCGAGCCCCACACAGATGTGGGGCGCGAGCCTTTCTCCCGAGTCAGGAGGTTTATTGTTGAGAAGACATCCCGTGATGAACAGGGGAAGACCGGCCTGGCTGAAGTCACGGTCGAGGGGTGGATCTTTTTTTTTTTTTTTTTACTGTGAGGCTCAGTCATAAAAACTTTTATTAGAGAAGTCATGATTATGTATACATGTGTATAATTTTGATCTGATATTCAAATATTCAAATGTTTTTGCTTTTAGTTGCTCAGCTCATTCAGTTGTTCGTTCGTGTCCGACTCTTTGCGACCCCATGAACAGCAGCACTCCAGGCCTCCCTGTCCATCACCAACTCCCAACGTTTACTCAAACTCATGTCCATTAAGTCAGTGATGCCACCCAACCATGTCATCCTCTGTTGTCCGCTTCTTCTCCTGCCTTCAATCTTTCTCTACATCAGGGTCTTTCCAATTGAGTCAGCTCTTCACATCAGGTGGCCAAAATATTGGCGTTTCAGCTTCAACATCAGTCCTTCCGATGAATATTGAGAACTGATTTCCTTTAGGATGGGCTGTTGGATCTCCTTGCAGTCCAAGGGACTCTCGAGAGTCTTCTCCAAGACCACAGTCCAAAAGCATCAAGTCTTCTTCACTCAGCTTTCTTTATAGTCCAACTCTCACATCCATACATGAGTACTGGAAAAACCGCAGCCTTGACTAGATAGACCTTTGTTGACAAAGTAATGTCTCTGCTTTTTATTTATTTATATAATCAACGTATTCATTTTAGTTGGGGGCTAATTAGTTTACAATATTGCAGTGGTTTTTACCATACATTAACATGAAGCAGCCATGGGTTTACATGTGTTCCCCATCCTGAACCCCCCTCCCACCTCCCTCCCCATCCCATCCCTCTGGGTCATCCCATTGCCTCAGCCCTGAGCATTTGTCTCATGCATTGAACCTGGAATGGCGTTCTGTTTCACATATGATAATATACATGTTTCAATGCTATTCTGTCAGATCGTCCCACCCTCACCTTCTCCCTCAGAGTCCATAAGACTGTTCTATGCATCTGTGTCTCTTTTTCTGACTTGCATATAGGGTTTTCGTTACCATCTTTCAAATTCCATATATATGCATTAGTATACTGTATTGGTGTTTTTCTTTCTGGCTTACTTCACTCCGTATAATGGGCTCCAGTTTCATCCATCTCAATAGAACTGATTCAAATGTATTCTTTTTAATGGCTGAGTAATATTCCATTGTGTATATGTACCACAGCTTCCTTATCCATTTGTCCGATGATGGATATCTAGGTTGCTTCCGTGTCCTGGCTATTATAAACAGTGCTGCGGTGAACATTGGGGTACATGTGTCTCTTTCGATTCTGGTTTCCTCGGTGTGTATGCCCAGCAGTGGGATTGCTGGGTCATATGGCAGTTGTATTCTCAGTTGTTTAATGAGTCTCCACACTGTTCTCCACAGTGGCTGTACTAGTTTGCATTCCCACCAACAGCGTAAGAGGGTTCCCTTTTCTCCACACCCTCTCCAGCATTTATTGCTTGTAGACTTCTGGATAGCAGCCGTTCTGACGGGCGTGAAATGGTACCTCATTGTGGTTTTGATTTGCATTTCTCTAATCATGAGTGATGTTGAGCATCTTTTCATGTGTTTGTTAGCCATCTGTATGTCTTCTTTGGAGAAATGTCTGTTTAGTTCTTTGGCCCACTTTTTGATTGGGTCGTTTATTTTTCTGGAATTGAGCTGAGCTGGTGGATCTTAAGGACACAGAATATTGAGAGTCCCAGCTGGGGCTTCTGATACCAATGACCACAACCTGGGGGATGGGGGTGGGGGAGGCTTAAAACAATACTAATCGATTCTCTCCCAGTTCTGGGATCAGAAGTTTATTTTCTTTTATTTATTTTTTATTAAATTAGGTTATTTATCTATTTTTTAACTTTACAATACTGTATTTGTTTTGCCATACATTGACATGAATCCACCATGGGTGTACCTGTGTTCCCCTTCCAAAACCCCCCTCCCACCACCCCTCCCCATCCCATCCCTCCGGGTCATCCCGGTGCACCAGCCCCGAGCACCCTGTATCATGCGTCGAACCTGGACTGGCGATTCGTTTCACATATGATAATTGACATGCGTCAGTGCCATTCTCCCATATCATCCCGCCCTCGCCCTCTCCCATAGAGTCCATGATACTGTTCTATATATCTGTGTCTCTTTTGTTGTCTCGCATACAGGGTTATCTTTCCGATGTACTAAATTCCAAGGTGTCAGCAGGACCGGACCCCTGACCTGGGCTCTGGGGGAGCGTCACTTCCAGCTCTTCCAGTTTCTGGGGCTCCAGGTGTTCTTGGGTTTGGGGC
>JAGTYA010001474.1:0-10855 GCA_024291935.2 Okapia johnstoni | reverse complement strand
GCCAAAAACACCTCTTGCACCAGGAAGACTGAATAAGCAGTCCATTGGGGCTATCTTTTTTTTTGACTCTAAGGGAAGAGACCCTGCATAGGCTGCACCAGGCAGAAAATCACAAGGGCGCTGGAAAGTGATACCTGAAAGGTCAGTGAATGGAGGCACACAGCTCGCCTAGGAGGCCCCAGACAACTTTTGGCTTCCCCCAAGGCCTGGGGGGAGCCTTCAAGCAATCCTCCTCGAGAGCTACATTCCGCATGAGGGCTGCTCTGTAGCAGAGAGCTCTGGAGACTAGTCTGGTTCTGAGACTGGGAAAACTAAGGCCATGGGAGCAGGAGCCAAGGGTTCTGGCCGTCTTTCACAAGTCCAAACACCTTCTTGCACCAGGAAGACCTGAAATAAGCAGTCCCTTGGGCTCACCTTTTTTGAGCGATAAGGGAAGAGACCACTGCAGAGGCTGCCATCTGGCTGAAAATCACAAGGGGCTGGGAAGTGATACCTGGAAAGTCAGTGATCTAGGCCACAGTGCCATAGGCTCCAAGGCCAGGTAAGGCTTCGTTGAGTGGTCCGTGGAACTTGAAGTCAACCCTCCTCAATATTTTTTTCCACATGTCTGCTCAGTAGCAGAGAGCACTGGAAGAGTAAGTCTGTTCTGACTGGGGAAACTGAGGGAGGCCCCTGGGAGCAGAGCCATTGTTTCGGCGTGCTTTCACAGGAGCCAAACACCTCTTTGCACCGAGGGAAGACTGAATGATAAGCAGTCCCCTTAGGGCTACTGTTTCTGAAACTTTTTTGGACTCTAAGAGAAGAGGTCCTGCAAGCACTGCATCTGGCTGAAAATCACAAGGGTGACTGGAGAAGATGATACCTGGAAAGTCAGTGAAAGTGGCCACAGTGCCTAATCCTCCAAACCCCAGGTAAGGCTTCAGACAGCGCCCTGGGAAGCGTGAAGGCAACTCTCCGCATGCGCTTTTTCTCACATGAGGGCTGCTCTTAGGCAGAAGAGGGCTCTGTAGAGACTAGGTCTGTTCTGACAGGGAAAACTGAGGCTCTGGGAGCAGAGCCATTGTTTCCTGGCGGTCCCCCCCTGGCTTCAACAGCCTAAAGGCAACCTCTTACACACCAGTATGAAGACTGAATCAAGCAGTCCCATTGGCCTACCTTTTGGAACTCTAAGGAAGAGACCCTGCAAGGCTGCATCTGGCTGAAAAATCAACAAAGGGGCTGGGGCAGTGATACCTGGAACAGTCAGTGAAAAGAGGGCCACAGTGCCTCTAGGCTCCAAAGCCCAGTAAGGCTCTCGACGCAGGTGCCCACACCTGGGACCCACGTGAAGTGCACCCCACCACACGCGCTTCTTTTTTTTTCCCCATGTCTGCTCTGTAGCAGAGAGCTCTGGAGAGACTAAGGTATCTGTTTCTGATCTGGGAAACTGAGGCCCTGGGAGCAGAGCCATTGTTCTGGCGTCTTTCACAGCCAAACACCTCTTGCATGACACCAGGGATGAAGACTGAAATAAGCAGTCCCTTTGGGGCGCTACCTTTTTTTGACTCTAAGGAAGAGACACTGCAAGGCTGCATCTGGCTGAAAATCACAAGGGGCTGGGATAGTGGATACCTGGAAAGTCAGTGAACACGAGGCCACAGTGCCTAGGCTCCAAAGCCCAGGTAAGAGGCTTCGACAGTGCCCCCTGGAACGAGAAGGACACCCTCCACAGCACTTTTTTTCGCCATGTCTGCTCTGTAGCAGAGAGCTCTGGAGACTAGGTTCTGTTGTTTTTACACTGGGAAACTGAGGCCCTGGGAACAGAGCCATTGTTCTGGCGTCTTCACAGCCAAAACACCTCTCTTGCAACAGGGAAGACTGAATAAGCAGTCCCTTGGGCTACCTTTTTTGACTCTAAGGAAGAGACCCTGCAAGGCTGCATCTGGCTGAAAAATCACAAGGGGCTGGGAAGTGATACCTGGAAAGTCAGTGAAAGAGGCCACAGTGCTAGGTTCCATAAGCACCAGGTAAGGCTTCGACAGTGCCCTGGAACGTGAAGGCACCCTCCACATCGCTTTTTCCCCAATGTCTGCCTCTGTAGGCAGAGAGCTCTGGAAACTAGGTCTGTTCTGACTGGGAAACTGGAGTCCCCTGGGGAGCAGAGCCATTGTTCTGGCGTCTTCACAGCCAAACCTACCTCGTGCACCAGGGAAGGACTGGAATAAGCAGTCCCTTGGGCTACCTTTTTTGGACTCTAAGAAGAGACCCTGCAAAGCTGGCATCTGGCTGAAAATGCACAAGGGGGGCTGGGAAGTGATGACCTGGAAAGTCAGTGAAAAGAGGCCACAGTTGCCTAGGCAAGCAACCCACATTAGGCCTTCGACAGTGCCCTGGATGTGAAGGCCAACCCTCCACAGAGCTTTTTTTGTCCAGATGTCCTGCTCTGTAGCAGAGAGCTCTGGAGACTAGGTTGTTGTGACTGGGAAACTGAGGCTCTGGAAAGCAGAGCCATTGTTCTGGCGTCCTCAACAGCCAAACACCTTCTTTGCACCAGGGAAAAAACTGGAATAAGCAGTCCCTTGGCTAAAAACCATTTTTTTGACTCTAAGGAAGAGACCCTGCGCAAGCTGCATCCCGGCTGAAAATCACAAGGGGCTGGGAATAGTGATAACTGGAAAGTCAGTGAAAGAGGCCACAGTGCCTAGGCTCCAAAGCCCAGGTCAGGCATCCCCAGAGCCCTTGGAGCCTGAAGGCACCCCCCACAGCGCTTTTTCCACATGTCTGCTCTGTAGCAGAGGAGCTCTGGAGACTAGGTCTGTTCTGACTGGGAAACTGAGGGCCCTGGGAGCAGAGCCATTGTTCTGGCGTCTTCACAGCCAAACACCTCTTGCAACAGGTCCAGGAGAAGACTGAATAAAGCAGTACCTTGGGCTACCTTTTTTGACTCTAAGGAAGAGACCCTGCAAGGCTGCATCTGGCTGAAAAATCACAAGGGGTCTGGGAAGTGATACCTGGAAAAGTCAGTGAAAGAGAGGCCACTAGTGCCCTAGGCTCCACAAGCAGCCCAGGTGTAAGTTCTTCGGACGCAGTGGCCTGGAACGCGGGAAAGGGCACCCTCCACAGCGTCTTTTCCCCCCCATGTCTGCTGCTCCTGTAGCAGAGGGGTCTGGACTAATACTAACCTAGGTCTGTTATAGTGACTACTGGAAACTGAGGTGCCCTGGGTAGCAGAAGAGCATTGTTCTGGCGTGTTCTTGTCACAGCCTAAACACCTCTTGCACCAGGCAATGACTTGAATAAGCGGAGTCCCATTGGAGTAGCTACCTTTTTTTGACTTCTAAGGAAGAGACCCTGCAAGGCTGCATCTGGCTGAAATTCACAAAGGGGCAAGCTGGGAGATAGGTGATACCATGGAGAAAGTCAGTGAAAGAGGCCACAGTGCCCTAGGCTCCAAGCGGCCCTGAGGTAGGGATTTCGACTTCCCCCAAGGCAGGGAGCCTCAAGGAACGCCTCACAGAAGTAGTATTTCCCCATGTCTGCTCTGTAAGCAGAGAAACTCTGGAGACGATAGAGGAGTCCTGTTTCTGACTGGGAAACCGCGAGGCCCTGGGAAAGCAGAGCAATTGTTCTGGCGCGGTCTCCACAGCGCAAACACCTCTATGCACACAGGTAGAGAACTGAAATAAGCAGTTCCATTGGGGCTACTTTTTTGGACCTCTAAGGAAGGGAGAGGATGGCTACGGCTATGCATCAGGGCAATGGAAAATCACCAACAAGGGTCAGGATACTCTTGATACCTGGGTAAAGTCAGGTGTAAGTAATCGGCCATAGATGTATACTAAGGCTCCAAGCAACGCAGAGTTGTACATCATTAAGCGCTCTTCGAGACCATAATGCCCTGGAAACGTGCTAAAGGGTTTAAATCCCCACAGCGCTTTTTATTTCCCCATGTCTGCTCTGGTAGCAGAGAGAGCCTCTGGAGACTAGGTCTGTTTCTGACGTGGGACTGGGGAACTGAGGCCCTGGGAGCAGAGCCATTGTTCTGGCGTTCTTCACAGTACCAAACACAGCCTCTTGCATCCAGGGAACCTAGACTTGAATAATGCAGTCCCCTTGGGCATTACCTTTTTTGACTCTAAGTAGGAAGAGACCCATGCAAGGCTGCATCTGGCTGAAAATCACAAGGGGGACTGGGACGTGATACCTGGAAAGTCAGTGAAAGAGGCCACAGTGGCCATAGTGCTCCATAAGCCCCGAGTAAGGCTTCGTCACAGTATGCCCTGGAAACGTGAAACATGCACCCTCCACAGGCAGCGCTTTTTCCCCATGTCTGCTCCTGCTGTAGCAGAGAGCTCTGAAGACTAGGTCTGTTCTGAGACTGGGAAACTGAGGCCCTGGGAGCAGAGCCATTTTTTCCTGGCGTCCCTTCCGCCTTCACAGGCCATACAAGAGACCCTGCAAGGCTGCATCTGGCTGAAAATCACAAGGGGCTGGGAAGTGATACCTGGAAAGTCAGTGAAAGAGGCCACAGTGCACTAGGCCCCAAAGCCCAGGTAAGGCTTCGACAGTGCCCTGGAACGTGAAGGCACCCTCCTCAGAGCTTTTTCCCCATGTCTGCTCTGTAGCAGAGAGCTCTGGAGACTAGGTCTGTTCTGACTGGGAAAACTGAGGCCCTGGGAGCAGAGCCATTGTTCTGGCGTCTTCACAGCCAAACACCCTCTTGCACCAGGGAAGACTGAATAAGCAGTCCCTTGGGCTACCTTTTTTGACTCTAAGGAAGAGACCCTGCAAGGCTGCATCTGGCTGAAAATCACAAGGGGCTGGGAAGTGATACCTGGAAAGTCAGTGAAAGAGGCCACAGTGCCTAGGCCTCCAAAGCCCCAGTTAAGGCTTCGACAGTGCCCTGGAACGTGAAGGAACCCTCCTCAGCGCTTTTTTCCCCATGTCTGCTCTGTAGCAGAGAGCTCTGGAGACTAGGTCTGTTCTGACTGGGAAACTGAGGCCCTGGGAGCAGAGCCATTGTTCTGGCGTCTTCACAGCCAAACACCTCTTGCACCAGGGAAGACTGAATAAGCAGTCCCTTGGGCTACCTTTTTTGACTCTAAGGAAGAGACCCTGCAAGGCTGCATCTGGCTGAAAATCACAAGGGGCTGGGAAGTGATACCTGGAAAGTCAGTGAAAGAGGCCACAGTGCCTAGGCTCCAAAGCCCAGGTAAGGGCTTCGACAGTGCCCTGGAACGTGAAGGCACCCTCCACAGAGCTTTTTCCCCATGTCTGCTCTGTAGCAGAGAGCTCTGGAGACTAGGTCTGTTCTCTGACTGGGAAACTGAGGCCCTGGGAGCAGAGCCATTGTTCTGGCGTCTTCACAGCCAAACACACCTCTTGCACCAGGGAAGACTGAATAAGCAGTCCCTTGGGCTACCTTTTTTTTGACTCTAAGGAAGAGACCCAGAGCTCATTCTCACCTCTCTCGGCATTGTGCTCTGTAGTGACAGAGAAGCTTCTGTGCGACCGTCAAGGACCCTCCTCAGAGCTAATGCCCCATGTTGTGCTCGGTAGCACGACGAGCTCTGGAATTATAGGTTACTGGTCTGACATGGAAACGGAGGGTGGAGGCCAAACCCTTGTTTCTCCCTTATAAACAGCGCCAAATCAAACCTGTTTTTGCCAGGACGAGATTGTAATAAACCTTCCATTGGGCCTTTCCTTTATGACTTACTAAGGAGGAGACCCTGCCAGGCATATGCCTCTGGCTGAGAAATCACTCAAGGGGGATGGAAAAATAGATTTAAGCTCGGATAGGTCTTAGTGGAAGAGTTCACTAGTGACCTAGTGCTTTCAAAAGCATGCGGTACAGGTCTTCGACAAGTGGGCCGAGGGAAGCTCAAGCCTCTACTCATCAGCGTCTTGTCCCCATGTATGCTTTGTATCAGAACGAGCTGTGGAGGACTAGGTCTGTTCTGTACTGGGAAAACATGAGGCCCTGGGATAAGACATACATCTGTTGTGGCGCGGTCTTGATAACAAGACAAACACCTCTATTACAACCGGGAAGTCGTTGAATTAAGCACCTCACCTTGGGATAACTTTTATGACTTTATGGAAGAGACCATTTCCAGGTCTTCCGGTTGGCCTGAAAATTCCAGCAGGGGGGGCATGGGGACAGTGATATGTGGTAAAGTCAGCGGATGAAGACACCGCGCGAGTGGCCATAGGTCCCCTATCCACTGGGGTAGGGCTTCCCCCAAGGCAGGGAGCCCTCAGAGGAACCTCTTCTTCTTAGAAGGTATTGCCCAATGTGTGCTCTGTAGCAGAGATGTCTTCTGCGGAGACTAGGACTTTTCTGACTGGGAAAACTGACGGGACATTGGGAGCAGGAGTTCCATTTGCTTGTGGGCGTACTTAACAGACAATAAACCTCTTTGGACACCAGGGATGTATCTGGAATAGGAAGTTCCCTCTGTGGCTTATCTTTAGAATGGACACTAAGGTAAGTGACCCTGCCAGGCTACATCATTGGTGTGTGAAAAAGCACTAGGGGCTGGGATCGTGGCTAGCTAGGAAATTCCAGTGGTAAGCGGCCTTTGTGCCTGGGCTCCAAAGCCCGCCAGGGTAAGGGCTTTCGCAAGGCCGACGTGATAACAGTGGTAGGCTCTTACTCCATACTAGGAACTTAAGATGCCCAGAGGTAGTGCCTCTGTTATGCAGGAGAGCTATGGTAAACTACAGTCCTGTACTGATCACTAGGAATACTTGAAGTCCTGGAGGCTAAGACCTAATGGTTGTCTCATGCATAACAGCAAGAAGAATCAACTGTTTCGACCAGGGAAGGATTTGCGATTAAGCACTTTCCCTTCGGCTTCCTCTGTTAATGACTTCCTAGCAAGGAGAGGACCCTGCTAAGGGCTGTCTTTGGCTGAAAAATTCACTAAGGGGCTGGCGAAGTAGTACCTGGAAAGGAAAATCTAGCTCTGGTAGATGGGGCCACATTTGCTTAAGACCCTCACCGCCCTCGCGTTAGGAGCTTCGTCAAGCTCATGGCTCAACGTTAAGGACACCACTGCTCTGCGTTCTTTTTTCCCAATGTCGTACTCCATATAAGTCTTTAGAGCTCGTTGGAGGACTTATTAGGTACTCTGTTCTGAATTGTGGGATAACTTGAGATTACCCTGGGAGCAGACAAGCCCTATGATTCTGCCTCCTTGAACTAGAGCCACAACTCCCTCTGGGAACCAGAGGCAAGAACTAGAATTACGCACTCTCTACCTTGGGTTACTTTTTTTTTTGAATCTTTGGAAGAGAAGAACCATGCGCATGAGGCCCTACTTTTTGGCTGTGAAAAGTTCCACAATGGGGCTGGGGGAAGTTATACCTTGGTAAAGTCACTGGTAGATCGGCCACAGTGCCTAGGCCGCCAGCACCAACCGGGTTACGGCTTTCACGCACACTCGCAGGGAGCTCCTCACAGGAACACATCTTCTGAGCTATTGCCCACATGTGTGCTCTGGTAGCTTCAAGAGAGGTCTGGAGAGTTATGGAATGTTCTGACGGGGAAATTGAGGTGCCCTGGAAAAGCTGAAGCCTTGCGTTGTGGGCATTCCTTACACACGACAAGAAATAACTCAGTGTTCGCAGGGACGCTTGAATAAGCACTCTCCCTTGGGTTAATTTTACTAACTGTAAGAAAGAGTCGCTCTGCCGCAGGCTGCCTATGGCTTGTAAATCACAAGGGGCTAGTGGATAGTGATACTCGGGGAAGTCATAGATGAACGAGGGCCACAGTCGAACCTAGGCTCCCAAAGTCACCAGGGTTAAAGGCTTTCGACAGTGCCCTAGGAATCCGTGAAGGCTACACCGCCACACGCGCTTTTTCCACATGTTGTCTGCTCTCGTTAGAAGAAGAAGCTTTCTGGAGATCTAGGTCTTGCGGTTCTGTACTGGGAAAAGTGGAGGACACTGGGAGCTGAAGCATTGGTCGGGCGTCTGTCGTTCACAGCCAAACTCAGCTCTTAAAGGAGGGTAAAAGACGTGGATTAAGCAGTCCCCCCATGGCTACCTTTATTTGGGACTCTAAGGAATATACTGCACGGCTGCATCTTGGCTGAAATCACAAGGGCCTGGGAAGGTGATACCGGAAAGTCAGATGAATTGAAGATGGCCCAAAAGGTCCCTAGGCCTCAGACCCGGGTAGGGATTCCGCAATGGCAGGTAGCTTAAGGGGAACCCTCTCAGCGCCTATTTTCCCATGTCTGCATGTCAGAGAGAGCTCTGGAGCACCACTAGGTCGCGTTCTGGAATAGGAAAACTGAGACCCTGGGAAGCAGAGCCCATTGTCTCTGGGCGTGAAAACAGCCAATCACAAGGTGAACAGCACGGAAGACGAAGTAAGCTAGTATCTTGGGTTAGCCTCTTATTGACTCTAAGGAAGAGACCCTTGCATGAGGTGCACATCTAGCTGATCGTATGCGCAAGGGACTGAGAGTACACCTGCTAAAGTCCAGTGTAAGATGGCACAGTGTAGGCTTCAGCACCCGGGGTACGGGCTTCCCAAGGCAGGGAGACAAAAGGACCCTCCCTCAGAGATTATTTCACCCATCGCGTTTCTCTTAGTTGCCACGAGTAGTCTCTGAAGCAGTAGAGTTATGTTACTGTGAAGCTGGGAGAAACTGAGGTGAACTGGGAGCTAGCAAAAAGACTTGGTAGATGGCGTTCTTCACTGCAAATACAACCTCTGCTTGCCTAGCCAGGGCGAAGATCTGAATAAAGGAAGTCCCGTGGGCGTACCTTTATTTGACTGCTCAAGGCAGAGGTAGACCTCCTGCAAGGCCGACATACTGGCTGATAGATTATCTATCAGGAAGCTGGGTTTTCGTTTTCACGCTGTGAAAAGTCAGTGAAAGGAGCACAAACAGTGCCCTAGGCCACTCAGCAACCCCTGGGTAAGGCCTTTCAACAATTGCAGCGGAGCTTACAAGGGCACCATACCTCAGAAGCTATTTCCCCAGTATCTGCTCTGTTGCATAAAAGCTCTGGGAGGGACTAGGTCTTGTTTGACTGGGGAAACTTGAGGCCCTGGGGAGAGCCATTGTTCTGGCGTCTTCACAGCCAAACACCTCTTGCACCAGGGAAGACTGAATAAGCAGTCCCCTTGGGCTACCTTTTTTGACTCTAAGGAAGAGACCCTGCAAGGCTGCATCTGGCTGAAAATCACAAGGGGCTGGGAAGTGATACCTGGAAAGTCAGTGAAAGAGGCCACAGTGCCTAGGCTCCAAAGCCCAGGTAAGGCTTCGACAGTGCCAGGGAACGTGAAGGCACCCTCCACAGAGCTTTTTCCCCATGTCTGCTCTGTAGCAGAGAGCTCTGGAGACTAGGTCTGTTCTGACTGGGAAACTGAGGCCCTGGGAGCAGAGCCATTGTTCTGGCGTCTTCACAGCCAAACACCTCTTGCACCAGGGAAGACTGAATAAGCAGTCCCTTGGGCTACCTTTTTTGACTCTAAGGAAGAGACCCTGCAAGGCTGCATCTGGCTGAAAATCACAAGGGGCTGGGAAGTGATACCTGGAAAGTCAGTGAAAGAGGCCACAGTGCCTAGGCTCCAAAGCCCAGGTAAGGCTTCGACAGTGCCCTGGAACGTGAAGGCACCCTCCACAGCGCTTTTTCCCCATGTCTGCTCTGTAGCAGAGAGCTCTGGAGACTAGGTCTGTTCTGACTGGGAAACTGAGGCCCTGGGAGCAGAGCCATTGTTCTGGCGTCTTCACAGCCAAACACCTCTTGCACCAGGGAAGACTGAATAAGCAGTCCCTTGGGCTACCTTTTTTTGACTCTAAGGAAGAGACCCTGCAAGGCTGCATCTGGCTGAAAATCACAAGGTGCTGGGAAGTGATACCTGGAAAGTCAGTGAAAGAGGCCACAGTGCCTAGGCTCCAAAGCCCAGGTAATGGCTTCCCCAGTGGCAGGGAATGTGAAGGCAACCCTCCTCAGAGCTTTTTCCCCATGTCTGCTCTGTAGCAGAGAGCTCTGGAGACTAGGTCTGTTCTGACTGGGAAACTGAGGCCCTGGGAGCAGAGCCATTGTTCTGGCGTCTTCACAGCCAAACACCTCTTGCACCAGGGAAGACTGAATAAAGCAGTCCCTTGGGCTACCTTTTTTTGACTCTAAGGAAGAGACCCTGCAAGGCTGCATCTGGCTGAAAATCACAAGGGGCTGGGAAGTGATACCTGGAAAGTCAGTGAAAGAGGCCACAGTGCCTATGCTCCAAAGCCCAGGTAAGGCTTCGACAGTGCCCTGGAACGTGAAGGCACCCTCCACAGCGCTTTTTCCCCATGTCTGCTCTGTAGCAGAGAGCTCTGGAGACTAGGTCTCTTCTGACTGGGAAACTGAAGGGACTGGGATAGCAGAGCCATTGGTTCTGGCGTCTTCTTCACAGCCAAACACCTCTTGTACCAGGGAAGACTGAATAAGCAGTCCCTTGGGCTACCTTTTTTGACTCTAAGGAAGAGACCCTGCAAGGCTGCATCTGGCTGAAAATCACAAGGGGCTGGGAAGTGATACCTGGAAAGTCAGTGAAAGAGGCCACAGTGCCTAGGCTCCAAAGCCCAGGTAAGGCTTCGACAGTGGCCTGGAAACGTGAAGGAACCCTCCTCAGAGCTATTTCCCCATGTCTGCTCTGTAGCAGAGAGCTCTGGAGACTAGGTCTGTTCTGACTGGGAAACTGAGGCCCTGGGAGCAGAGCCATTGTTCTGGCGTCTTCACAGCCAAACACCTCTTGCACAGGAAAGCCTGAATAAGCAGTCCCTTGGCCTACCTTTTTGCTCTACGGAAGAGACCTGCCAAGTCTGCATCTGGCTGAATATCACAAGGGGCTGGGAAGTGATAC
>JAGTYA010001473.1:0-10855 GCA_024291935.2 Okapia johnstoni | reverse complement strand
CAACAATGCGTCTGCTTCAGGGCCTGAGTTTCCCAGTCAGAACATACCTAGTCTCCAGAGCTCACTGTTACAGAGCACACATCGGTCAATAGCTATGAAGAGTGTTCCTTGAGGTTCCCTGTCTTGAGGAAGCCCTACACGGGCAGTAGGGCCTAGGCACTGTGGCCTCTTCCACGGACTTTCCAGGTAGTACTTTCCAGCCCCTTGTGATTTTCAGCTAAAGGCAGCCTGGCAGGGTCTATTCCTTAGAGTCATAAAAGGTAGCCCAAGGGAGTGCTTATTCAGGCTTCCCTGGTACAAGAGGTGTTTGTCCGTTAAGAATCCACAGCAATTGGTCTGCTTCCAGGGACTCAGTTTCCTAGTCAGAACAGCCCTAGTAGTCTCCAGAGCTCTCTGCTACAGAGCACACACGGGGCAATAGCTCTGAGGAGTGTTCCTTGAGTTTGCCCGGCTTGGGGAATCCCTACTCGGGCGGTGGGGCCTAGGCACAGTGGCCTGTTCCACTGACTTTCCAGGTAGCACTTTCCAGCCCCTTGTGATTTTCAGCCAAAGGCAGCCTGGCAGGGTCTCTTCTTAGAGTCATAAAAGGTAGCCCAAGGGAGTGCTTATTCAAGCTTCCCTGGTGAAAGAGGTGTTTGTCTGTTAAGAAGCCACAACAATGGGTCTGATCTCAGGGCCTCAATTTCCCAGTCAGAACAGACCTAGTCTCCACAGCTCTCTGATACAAAGCATACATGGGGCAATAGCTCTGAGGAGTGTTCCTTGAGGTTCTCTGGCTTGGGGAAGCCCTACCCATGCGGTGGCACCTAGGCACTGTGATCTCTTCCACTGACATTCCAGGTAACACTTTCCAGCCCCTTGTGATTTTC
The DNA here is from genome assembly GCA_024291935.2 of Okapia johnstoni. Classification (NCBI taxonomy): domain Eukaryota; kingdom Metazoa; phylum Chordata; class Mammalia; order Artiodactyla; family Giraffidae; genus Okapia; species Okapia johnstoni. The sequence goes on along the minus strand of JAGTYA010001473.1, from coordinate 9,986 downwards.
AGCCAAATGCAGCCTGGCAGGGTCTCTTCCTTAGAGTCATAAAAGGAAGCCCAAGGGAGTGTTTATCCAATCTTCCTGGCAAAACAGGTGTTTGCTGTTATGAAGGGACAACAATGGGTTTGCCTCCAGCCCTCAGTTTCCTTGTCAGACCAGACCTAGTATCCAGAGCTCTCTGCTACCGAGCACACATGGGGCATTAGCTCTGAGGAGGGTGCCTTGACGTTAACGGTCTTGGGGAAGCCCTACCGGGGTGGTGGGGCCTAGGCACAATGGCTCCTACCACTGACTTTCCAGCTAGCACTTTCCAGCCCCTTGTGCTTTTCAACCAAATGGAGCCTGGCAGGGTCTTTTCCTTAGAGTCTTAAAAGATAGCCCAAGGGAGTGCTTATTCAGACTTCCCTGGTGAAAGAGGTGTTTGTCTGTTAAGTAGCCACAACAATGGGTCTGCTCCCAGCGCCTCAGTTTCCCAGTCAGAACAGACCTAGTCTCCAGAGCTCTCTGCTACAGAGCACACATGGGGCAATAGCTCTGAGGAGTGTTCCTTGAGGTTCCCTGGCTTGGGGAAGCCCTACCCGGGCGGTGGGGCCTAGGCACTGTGGCCTCATCCACTGACTTTCCAGGTAGCACTTTCCAGCCGCTTGTGATTTTCAGTTAAAGGCAGCCTGGTAGGGTCTCTTCCTTAGAGTCATAAATGGTAGCCCAAGGAAGTGCTTACTCAGGCTCCCCTGGTGCAAGAGGTGTTTGTCTGTTAAGAAGGCACAACAATGGGTCTGCTCCCAGGGATTCAGTTTCCCAGTCAGAACATACCTAGTCTCCAGAGCTCACTGTTACAGAGCACACATGGGGCAATAGCTCTGAGGAGTGTTCCTTGAGGTTCACTGGCTTGGGGAAGCCCTACCCGGGTGGTAGGGCCTAGGCACTGTGGACTCTTCCACTGACTTTCCAGGTATCACTTCCCAGCCCCTTGTGATTTTCAGCCAGATGCAGCCTTGCAGGTTCTCTTCCTTAGAGTCAAAAAAGGTAGCCCAAGGGACTGCTTATTCAGTCTTCCCTGGTGCAAGTGGTGTTTGGCTGTGAAGACGCCAGAACAATGGCTCTACTCCCAGGGCCTCAGTTTCCCAGTCAGAACAGACCTAGTCTCCAGAGCTCTCTGCTACAGAGCAGACATGGGGAAAAAGCGCTCTGGAGGATGCCTTCACGTTCCAGGGCACTGTCGAAGCCTTACCTGGGCTTTGGAGCCTAGGCACTGTGGCCTCTTTCACTGACTTTCCAGGTATCACTTCCCAGCCCCTTGTGATTTTCAGCCAGATGCAGCCTTGCAGGATCTCTTCCTTAGAGTCAAAAAAGGTAGCCCAAGGGACTGCTTATTCAGGCTTCCCTGGTGCAAGAGGTGTTTGGCTGTGAAGACGCCAGAACAATGTGTCTGCTCCCAGGGCCTCAGTTTCCCAGTCAGAACAGACCTAGTAGTCTCCAGAGCTGGCTGCTACAGAGCACACATGGGGCAATAGCTCTGAGGAGTGTTCCTTGAGATTTCCTGGCTTGGGGAAGCCCTACTTGGGTGGTGGGGCCTAGGCACTGTGGCTTCTTCCACTGACTTTCCAGGTAGCACTTTCCAGCCCCTTGTGATTTTCAGCCAAAGGCAGCCTGGCAGGGTCTCTTCTTAGAGTCATAAAAGGTAGCCCAAGGGAGTGCTTATTCAAGCTTCCCTGGTGCAAGAGGTGTTTGTCTGTTAAGAAGCCACAACAATGGGTCTGATCCCAGGGCCTCAGTTTCCCAGTCAGAACAGACATAGTCTCCACAGCTCTCTGATACAAAGCACACATGGGGCAATAGGTCTGAGGAGTGTTCCTTGAGGTTCCCTGGCTTGGGGAAGTCCTACCCCGGCGGTGGGGCCTAGGCACTGTGATCTCTTCCACTGATTTCCAGGTAGCACTTACCAGCCCCTTGTGATTTTCAGCAAAAAGCAGCCTGGCAGTGTCTCTTCCTTAGAAGTCATAAAAGGTAGCCCAAGGGAGTGCTTATTCAAGCTTCCCTGGTGCAAGAGGTGTTTGTCTGTTAAGAAGGCACAACAATGGGTCTGCTCCCAGGGTCTCAGTTTCCCAGTCAGAACAGACCTAGTAGTCTCCAGAGCTTTCTGCTACAGAGCATACATGGGGCAATAGCTCTGAGGAGTGTTACTTGATGTACCGTGGCTTGGGGAAGCCCAACCCGGGCGGTGGGGCCTAGGCACTGTGGCCTCTTCCACTGACTTTCCAGGTAGCACTTTCCAGCCCCTTGTGATTTTCAGCCAAAGACAGCCTGGCAGGGTCTCCTCCTAAGAGTGATAAAAGGTAGCCCAAGGGAGTGCTTATCCAATCTTCCCTGGCGAAACAGGTGTTTGCTGTTATGAAGGGACAACAATGGGTTTGCCTCCAGGACTCAGTTTCCTAGTCAGAACAAGCCTAGTCTCCAGAGCTCACTGCTACAGAGCACACATGGGGCAATAGCTCTGAGGAGTGTTCCGTGAGATTCCCTGGCTTGGGGAAGCCCCACCGGGCGGTGGGGCCTAGGCACTGTGATCCCTTCCACTGACTTTTCAGGTAGCACATTCCACACCTTGTGATTTTCAGCCACAGGCAGACTGGCAGGGTCTCTTCCTTAGAGTCATAAAAGGTAGCCCAAGGTAGTGCTTATTCAAGCTTCCCTGGTGCAAGAGGTGTTTGTCTGTTAAGAAGCCACAGCCATGGGGCTGCTCCCGAGGTCCTCGGTTTCCCAGTCAAAACAGACCTAGTAGCCTCCAGAGCTCTCTGCTACAGAGAGCACACATGGGGCAATAGCTCTGAGGAGTGTTCCTTGAGGTTCCCTGGCTTGGGGAAGCCCTACCCGGGCGATGGGGCCTAGGCACTGTGGCCTCTTTCACTGACTTTCCAGGTAGCACTTTCCAGCCCCTTGTGATTTTTCAGCCAAAGGCAGCCTGGCAGGGTCTCTTCCTTAGAGTCATAAAAGGTAGCCCAAGGGAGTGCTTATTCAGTCTTCCCTGGTGCAAGAGGTGTTTGGTGTGTTAAGAAAGCCACAACAATGGGTCTGCTCCCAGGGCCTCAGTTTCCCAGTCAGAACAGACCTAGTAGTCTCCAGAGCTCTCTGCTACAGAGCACACATGGGGCAATAGCTCTGAGGAGTGTTCCTTTAGGTTCCCCGGCTTGGGGAAGCCCTACCCGGGCGGTGGGCCCTAGGCACTGTGGCCTCTTCCACTGACTTTCCAGGTAGCACTTTCCAGCCCCTTGTGATTTTCAGCCAAATGCAGCCTTGCAGGGTCTCTTCCTTAGAGTCATAAAAGGTAGCCCAAGGGAGTGCTTATTCAGGCTTCCCTGGTGCAAGAGGTGTTTGGCTGTTAAGAAGCCAGAACAATGGGTCTGCTCCCAGGGCCTCAGTTTCCCAGTCAGAACAGACCTAGTCTCTAGAGCTCTCTGCTACAGAGCACACATGGGGCAATAGCTCTGAGGAGTGTTCCTTGAGGTTCCCTGGTTTGGGGAAGCCCTACCCGGGCGGTGGGGGGCCTAGGCACTGTGGCCTCTTCCACTGACTTTCCAGGTAGCACTTTCCAGTCCCTTGTGATTTTCAGCCAAAGGCAGCCTTGCAGGGTCTCTTCCTTAGAGTCATAAAAGGTAGCCCAAGGGAGTGCTTATTCAAGCTTCCCTGGTGCAAGAGGTGTTTGTCTGTTAAGAAGCCACAACAATGGCTCTGCTCCCAGGGCCTCAGTTTCCCAGTCAGAACAGACCTAGTAATCTCCAGAGCTCTCTGCTACAGAGCACACATGGGGGCAATAGCTCTGAGGAGTGTTCCTTGAGGTTCCCTTGCTTGGGGAAGCCCTACCCGGGCGGTGGGGCCTAGGCACTGTGGCCTCTTTCACTGACTTTCCAGGTAGCACTTTCCCAGCCCCTTGTGATTTTCAGCCAAAGGCAGCCTGGCAGGGTCTCTTCCTTAGAGTCAAAAAAGGGTAGCCCAAGGGAGTGCTTATTCAGTCTTCCCTGGTGCAAGAGGTGTTTGGCTGTTAAGAAGCCAGAACAATGGGTCTGCTCCCAGGGCCTCAGTTTCCCAGTCAGAACAGACCTAGTCTCCAGAGCTCTCTGCTACAGAGCAGACATGGGGCAAAAGCTCTGAGGAGGGTGCCTTGACGTTCCCTGGCTTGGGGAAGCCCTTACCCGGGCTTTGGGGCCTAGGCACTGTGGCCTCTTTCACTGACTTTCCAGGTAGCACTTTCCAGCCCCTTGTGATTTTCAGCCAGATGCAGCCTGGCAGGGTCTCTTCCTTAGAGTCAAAAAAGGTAGCCCAAGGGAGTGCTTATTCAGTCTTCCCTGGTGCAAGAGGTGTTTGTCTGTTAAGACGCCACAAACAATGGGTCTGCTCCCAGGGCCTCAGTTTCCCAGTCAGAACAGACCTAGTCTCCAGAGCTCTCTGCTACAGAGCACACATGGGGGAATAGCTCTGAGGAGGGTTCCTTGAGGTTCCCTGGCTTGGGGAAGCCCTACCCGGGCGGTGGGGCCTAGGCACTGTGGCCTCTTTCACTGACTTTCCAGGTATCACTTTCCCAGCCCCTTGTGATTTTCAGCCAGATGCAGCCTTGCAGGGTCTCTTCCTTAGAGTCATAAAAGGTAGCCCAAGGGAGTGCTTATTCAGTCTTCCCTGGTGCAAGAGGTGTTTGTCTGTGAAGAAGCCAGAACAATGGGTCTGCTTCCAGGGCCTCAGTTTCCCAGTCAGAACAGACCTAGTCTCCAGAGCTCTCTGCTACAGAGCAGACATGGGGCAATAGCTCTGAGGAGGGTTCCTTTGAGGTTCCCTGGCTTGGGGAAGCCCTACCCGGGCGGTGGGGCCTAGGCACTGTGGCCTCTTCCACTGACTTTCCAGGTAGCACTTCCCAGCCCCTTGTGATTTTCAGCCAAATGCAGCCTTGCAGGGTCTCTTCCTTAGAGTCATAAAAGGTAGCCCAAGGGACTGCTTATTCAGTCTTCCCTGGTGCAAGAGGTGTTTGGCTGTTAAGAAGCCACAACAATGGGTCTGCTCCCAGGGCCTCAGTTTCCCAGTCAGAACAGACCTAGTAGTCTCCAGAGCTCTCTGCTACAGAGCACACATGGGGCAAAAGCTCTGAGGAGTGTTCCTTGAGGTTCCCTGGCTTGGGGAAGCCCTACCCGGGCGGTGGGGCTAGGCACTGTGGCCTCTTCCACTGACTTTCCAGGTAGCACTTTCCAGCCCCTTGTGATTTTCAGCCAAAGCAGCCTGGCAGGGTCTCTTCCTTAGAGTCATAAAAGGTAGCCCAAGGGAGTGCTTATTCAAGCTTCCCTGGTGCAAGAGGTGTTTGTCTGTTAAGAAGCCACAACAATGGGTCTGCTCCCAGGGCCTCAGTTTCCCAGTCAGAACAGACCTAGTAGTCTCCAGAGCTCTCTGCTACAGAGCACACATGGGGAGCAATAGCTCTGAGGAGTGTTCCTTGAGGTTCCCTGGCTTGGGGAAGCCCTACCCGGGGCGGTGGGGCCCTAGGCACTGTGGCCTCTTCCACTGACTTTCCAGGTAGCACTTTCCAGCCCCTTGTGATTTTCAGCCAAAGGCAGCCTGGCAGGGTCTCTTTCTTAGAGTCATAAAAAGGTAGCCCAAGGGAGTGCTTATTCATTCCCTGGTGCAAGAGGTGTTTGTCTGTTAAGAAAGCACAACAATGGGTCTGCTCCCAGGGCCTCAGTTTCCCAGTCAGAACAGACCTAGTAGTCTCCAGAGCTCTCTGCTACAGAGCACACATGGGGCAATAGCTCTGAGGAGTGTTCCTTTAGGTTCCCCGGGCTTGGGGAAGCCCTACCCGGTCGGTGGGCCCTAGGCACTGTGGCCTCTTCCACTGACTTTCCAGGTAGCACTTTCCAGCCCCTTGTGATTTTCAGCCAAAGACAGCCTGGCAGGGTCTCTTCCTTAGAGTCATAAAAGGTAGCCCAAGGGAGTGCTAATTCAGGCTTCCGTGGTGCAAGAGGTGTTTGGCTGTTAAGAAGCCAAACTAATGGGTCTGCTCCCAGGGCCTGAGTTTCCCAGTCAGAACAGACCTAGTATCTAGAGCTCTCTGCTACAGAGCACATATGGGGGGCAATAGCTCTGAGGAGTGTTCCTTGAGGTTCCCTGGCTTGGGGAAGCCCTACCCGGGCGGTGGGGCCTAGGCACTGTGTCCTCTTCCACAGACTTTCCAGGTAGCACTTTCCAGTCACTTCTGATTTTCAGCCAAAGGCAGCCTGGCAGGGTCTCTTCCTTAGAGACATAAAAGATAGCCCAAGGGAGTGTTTATTCAAGCTTCCCTGGTGGAAGAAGTGTTTGTCTGTTAAGAAGCCACAGCAATGGGTCTGCTCCCAGGGCCTCAGTTTCCCAGTCAGAACAGCCTTAGTAATCTCCAGAGCTCTCTGCTACAGAGCACACACATGGGGCAATAGCTCTGAGGAGTGTTCCTTGAGGTTCCCTTGCTTGGGGAAGCCCTACCCGGGCGGTGGGGCCTAGGCACTGTGGCTTCTTCCACTGACTTTCCAGGTAGCACTTTCCAGCCCCTTGTGATTTTCAGCCAAAGGCAGCCTGGCAGGGTCTCTTCCTTAGAGTCATAAAAAGGTAGCCCAAGGGAGTGCTTATCCAATCTTCCCTGGCGAAACAGGTGTTTGCTGTTATGAAGGGACAACAATGGGTTTGCCTTCAGGCCTCAGTTTCCTAGTCAGACCAGGCCTAGTATCCAGAGCTCTCTGCTACCGAGCACACATGGGGCATTAGCTCTGAGGAGGGTGCCTTGACGTTCACGGGCTTGGGGAAGCCCTACCCGGGCGGTGGGCCCTAGGCACTGTGGTTTTTCCACTGAATTTTCAGGTAACACTTTCCAGCTACTTGTGATTTTCAGCCAAAAGCAGCCTGGCAGGGTCTCTTCCTTAGAGTCATAAAAGGTAGCCCAAGGGAGTGTTTATTCAAGCTTACCTGATGGAAGAAGTGTTTGTCTGTTAAGAAGCCACAGCAATGGGTCTGCTTCCAGGGCCTCAGTTTCCCAGTCACAACAGCCTTAGTAATATCCAGAGCTCTCTGCTACAGAGCACACACGGGGCAATAGCTCTGAGGAGTGTTCCTTGATGTTCCCTGGCTTGGGGAAGCCCTACCCGGGGCGATGGGGCCTAGGCACTGTGATCTCTTCCACTGACTTTCCAGGTAGCACTTTCCAGCCCCTTGTGATTTGCAAGTAAAGGCAACCTGGCACGGTCTCTTACTTAGAGTCATAAAAGGTAGCCCAAGGGAGTGCTTATTCAAGCTTCCCTGTTGCAAGAGCTGTTCGTCTGTTAAGAAGCCACAAGAATGGGTCTGCTCCCAGGCCCTCATGTTCCCAGTCAGAACAGACCTAGTAGTCTCCAGACCTCTCTGCTACAGAGCACACATGGGGCAATAGCTCAGAGGAGTGTTCCTTGAGGTTCCCTGGCTTGGGGAAGCCCTACCCGGGGGGTGCAGCCTAGGCACTGTGGCCTCTTCCACTGACTTTCCAGATAGCACTTTCCAGCCCCTTGTGATTTTCAGCCAAAGGCAGCCTGGCAGGGTCTCTTTCTTACAGTTATAAAAGGTAACCCAAGGGAGTGCTTATTCAAGCTTCCCTGGTACAAGAGGTTTTTGTCTGTTAAGAAGCCACAACAATGGGTCTGTTTCCAGGGCCTCAGTTTCCCCGTCAGAACAGACCTAGTCTCCAGACCTCTCTGCTACAGAGCACACATGGGGCAATAGCTCTGAGGAGTGTTCCTTGAGGTTCCCTGGCTTGGGGAAGCCCTACCCGGGGGGTGCGGCCTAGGCACTGTGGCCTCTTCCACTGACTTTCCAGGTAGCACTTTCCAGCCCCTTGTGATTTTCAGGAAAAAGGCAGCCTGGCAGGGTCTCTTTCTTAGAGTCATAAAAGGTAGCCCAAGGGAGTGCTTATTCAGGCTTCCCTGGTGCAAGTGGTGTTTGTCTGTTAAGAAGGCAGAACAATGGGTCTGCTCCCAGGGTCTCAGTTTCCCAGTCAGAACAGACCTAGTCTCCACAGCTCTCTGATACAGAGCACACATGGGGCAATAGCTCTGAGGAGTGTTCCTTGAGGTTCCCTGGCTTGGGGAAGCCCTACCCATGCGGTGGCACCTAGGCACTGTGATCTCTTCCACTGACTTTCCAGGTAGCACTTTCCAGCCCCTTGTGATTTTCAGCCAAAGGCAGCCTGGCAGGGTCGCTTCCTTGAGTCATAAAAGGAAGCCGAAGGGAGTGTTTATCCAATCTTCCCTGGCGAAACAGGTGTTTGCTGTTATGAAGGGACAACAATGGGTTTGCCTCCAGCCCTCAGTTTCCTAGTCAGACCAGGCCTAGTATCCAGAGCTCTCTGCTACCGAGCACACATGGGGCATTAGCTCAGAGGAGGGTGCCTTGACGTTCACGGGCTTGGGGAAGCCCTACCGGGGTGGTGGGGCCTAGGCACAATGGCCCCTTCCACGGACTTTCCAGCTAGCACTTTCCAGCCCCTTGTGCTTTTCAACCAAATGGAGCCTGGCAGGGTCTTTTCCTTAGAGTCATAAAAGATAGCCCAAGGGAGTGCTTATTCAGACATCCCTGGTGCAAGAGGTGTTTGTCTGTTAAGTAGCCACAACAATGGGTCTGCTCCCAGCGCCTCAGTTTCCAAGTCAGAACAGACCTAGTCTCCAGAGCTCTCTGCTACAGAGCACACATGGGGCAATAGCTCTGAGGAGTGTTCCTTGAGGTTCCCCGGCTTGGGGAAGCCCTACCCGGGCGGTGGGGCCTAGGCACTGTGGGCTCTTCCACTGACTTTCCAGGTAGCACTTTCAAGCCCCTTGTGATTTTCAGCCAAAGGCAGCCTGGCAGATTCTCTTCCTTAGAGTCATACAAGGTAGCCCAAAGGAGTGCTTATTCAGGCTTCCCTGGTGTAAGAGGTGTTTGTCTGTTAAGAAGCCACAACAATGGGTCTGCTTCCAGGGCCTCAGTTTCCCAGTCAGAACAGACCTAGTAGTCTCCAGAGCTGGCTGCTACAGAGCACACATGGGGCAATAGCTCTGAGGAGTGTTCCTTGATATTCCCTGGGTTGGGGAAGCTCTACCCGGGCGGTGGGGCCTAGGCATAGTGGCCTCTTCCACTGACTTTCCAGGTAGCACTTTCCAACCCCTTGTAATTTTCAGCCAAAGACAGCCTGGCAGGGTCTCTTCCTCAGAGCCATAAAAGTTAGCCCAAGGGAGTGCTTATTCAAGCTTCCCTGGTGCAAAGGTGTTTGTCTGTTAAGAAGCCACAGCAATGGGTCTGTTCCGAGGGCCTCAGTTTCCAGTCAGAAAAGACCTAGTAGTCTCCAGAGCCCTCTGCTACAGAGCACACATGGGGCAATAGCTCTGAGGAGTGTTCCTTGAGGTTCCCTGGCTTGGGGAAGCCCTACCCGGGCGGTGGGGCCTAGGCACTGTGGCCTCTTCCATTGATTTTCCAGTCAGAACAGACCTAGTAGTCTCCAGAGCCCTCTGATACAGAGCACACATGGAGCAATATCTCTGAGGAGTGTTTCTTGAGGTTCCCTGGCTTGGGGAAGCCCTACCCGGGCGGTGCGGCCTAGGCAATGTGGACTCTTCCACTGATTTTCCCCGGCCTAGGCACTGTGGCCTCTTTCCACTGACTTTCCACGTAGCACTTTCCAGCCACTTGTGATTTTCAGCCAAAGGTAGTCTGGCAGGGTCTCTTCCTTAGAGTCATAAAAGGTAGCCCAAGGGAGTGCTTATCCAATCTTCCCTGGCGAAAACAGGTGTTCCCTGTTATGAAGGGACAACAATGGGTTTGCCTCCAGTCCTCAGTTTCCTAGTCAGACCAGGCCTAGTATCCAGAGCTCTCTGCTACAGAGCACACATGGGGCATTAGCTCTGAGGAGGGTGCCTTGACGTTCACGGGCTTGGGGAAGCCCCTACCGGGGCGGTAGGGCCTAGGCACAATGGCCCCTACCACTGACTTTC
>JAGTYA010001472.1:0-10860 GCA_024291935.2 Okapia johnstoni | reverse complement strand
GAAATGACTGTAAAAGCAACGACAGTACTCTGAATTTCATTCTCTAATCTTTTCTGTCCTTCAGTTTGAAATGAGACTATTCTACTACGAGGAAATTGAGTACTTTTTAAGTGCTTAATAGGTATTTAAAAAATGACCTGTGCCAGGCCTTTGACGTTTTACCTTAAAACATTTTATTTGTAATATTTTTGAATATTAGGACTATTAGACGTGAGTGTATCACATTTCTCTCAATTCACTTGCTTTTGGTCTATTTAGCTGTCTACCTTCTTGTATTTTTTTTCACTTTGCTTATCCTGTGTAGGATTGAAACCATGTAGTTTTCCCCTCTTCTTCTGCAAACAACCCAATTCTCTCACCTATAAGAAAAACCCTCTTTTCTTTCCTTCTAGATATTCTATGCGTACACTTCAATTTCCACAAAGTAGAACCAAACTACAAAGAGTATTTTGTGTGTAAGTCTGAGGAGAGTTTCACTTTGCTAAAACAAGTAAGTAGGCAGGGCTGCATTCTTTTGGGAGGTTTTAGATGGGATATTAATCCATTTTCTTGATTTGTCCAGCTACAATGGCTTTGAGTTCCTTGGCTCCTGGCCCCATCTGTTTTTTTTTTTTCAGGTTGTTTTTTTATTTTTTTTTCTTTTACACGTAAATACTTAAAACACACACACACACACACATACACACATCCCATGGCCTTAAAACTCGATCTTTACATATACCTTTTAATCCCTAGTGATATACAAGTATAAAATTTTTTTATCGTAGTTGTGATTCAAATATAATTTTATTTAGTCCTGTTTTCTCCCCCACTTTATTGCATATAAAATTTCCTTATACTTGTTTTTTAAAAGCTACAAGACCAGTTGTTATGTAACCTTTTTGGAGGTCACAGATCTCTTTGATAATTTGCCACTATAAGTGCCTAAGTGTTAGCAGTAAGGCTTTTATTTCAGATTTCCTCATATTATTGCTCCACAAATTTCCTGGCACTTCTAATAGTAGGTATTCAACACAATGCTTGTTTAAAGGAGGACTTAGTTATAGCTGGCCCTCCCTCCTCGATGTTTATTGTTGGGGCATTCAAATTGTTTCTCTAGTTTTTGACAGTTGTGATGCAGTGCTGCTGTCAGCTCCTTCCTATAGTTTTTTCCTCCTTCCCAGAAGGCCTGTTTTTTGGAAGATGTTTGGGCTTGGAAAACATGTGCACTTTACTGTCTCTGTGCCTTTGCTTATGCACAAGGAAAGCCTCCTTCTTGTTTGTCCAGCTTCTATGCTGCAAGATTCTGCTCAAATGCTGATGCCCTCCCAGAAGCTTTTCCTCTACCTGTACTTGGAAGTGAATGCTTCTTCATCTCTACCTGTGCCTTGTCTTAGTTAATTCAGGCTATTGTAACGAATTACCATAGAGTGGGTGGCTTGTAACCAATAGAAACTTATTTCTCACAATTCTGGAGGCTGGAAGTATGAGATCAGGGTTCCAGCATGTTGGGGTTCTGGTAAAAAAGCCTTTTCCAGGTTTCCTCATATGGTAGAGAGAGAGCCAGTGGGTTCTCTGAGGTCTCTTTTAGAAGGAGCCCATTTACAAGAGCTCCACCCTCACGACTGAATCACCTCCCAAAGTCCCTACCTCCTAAGATGCCATCCTTTTGGGGGTTAGGACCTCAACATACGAATTTTATGGGGGACACAAACACTCACCCCTTTTACTCCTCTCCAGTGGTACTCATCACATTTTATGATCCAGTTGAAAAAAAATTTTATATATACATCTTTTCTCCTTTATTAGACTGTGTTATACTTTTATATATTTTGAAACCCAGAACAGATCATTTTAATACCATTTGTTCTATTATAGCTATTTTCAGTTATATGCATGAAAAAATCAGTAATAATCACTATTTTCTTGATTTGTTAGTTTTAAAAACAACAATTTAAAAAAAGAATACATTTCCACTTTAAAGATACACAAATGTATTGAAGATTATTTCCCTGGAAGAACCCAAATTTTTGCTTACCAAACAAAAATATTATACCTCAAAGTTCACTGTAAAAACCTGTTTTACGTTTATTTTTTTTATTTATTTATTTTTTTCTTTTCTTTTTTTTTAATTTATTTTAGTTGGGGGCTAATTTACTTTACAATATTGTAGTAGTTTTTTGCCATACATTGACATGAATCAGGCCATGGGTTCACATGTGCTCCCCCTCCCGAACCCTCCTCCCACCTCCCTCCCCCCTCCCATCCCTCTGCGCCATCCAACGCTCCATCCCTGATCATCCATCCCATGCATAGAAACATGGAATGGTGTTTCCGCTTCACAATATGACAATATACAATGTTTCAATGTTATTGTCTCCAGTACGTCCCACTCCACCTCACATTCCTCCCTCAGAGTCCAACACGGGACTGTTTCTATGCTATCTGTGTCTCTTATTCTGTCTTCCAAAAAACCAAAAAATCAAAAATAGTGTTACCATTACCATCATTCAAATTCCATTATACATGGCATTAGTATCCTGTATTGGTGTCTATCTTTCTGGCTCACTTCATTCTGTATAATGAGGCTGCCATTTTTCACTCCATCTCAAGTAGAACCGATTTCAATGTATTTTTTTAATGGCTGAGTAACTGAATCCATTGTGTATATGCACCACAGCTTTCTTATCATACGTCTGCGTTTGGACATCTAGGTTGCTCCATGTCCTGGGCTATTGTAATCAGTAGCTTTCGATGAACATTGGGGTACACGCGTCCTCTTTCAGTTCTGGTTTCCTCGTTGTGTTTGCCTAGCAGTGGGATTGCTGGGTCGTATGGCAGTTCTGTTTTCCAGTTTTTTAAGGAATCTCCACACTGTTCTCGTCTCATAGTGGCTGTACTAGTTTTGCATTCCCACCAACAGTGTAAGAGGGTTCCCTTTTCTCCACACCCTCTTCAGCATTTATTGCTTGTAGACTTTTGGATAGCAGCCATTCTGACTGGTGTGTAATGGTACCTCATTGTGGTTTTGATTTGACAATTTCTCTTAATAATGAGTGATGTTGAGCATCTTTTCCTGTGTTTGTTAAGCCATCTGTATGTCTTCTTTGGAGAAATGTCTGTTTAGTTCTTTGGCCCATTTTTTGATTGGGTCGTTTATTTTTCTGGAATTCAGCTGCAGGAGTTGCTTGTATATTTTTGAGATTAATTGTTTGTTCTGTTGCTTCGTTTGCTATTATTTTTTCCCATTCTGAAGGCTGTCTTTTCACCTTGCTCCCTAGTTTCCTTTGTTGGTGCAAAAGCTTTTTAATTTTAATTAGGTCCCATTTGTTTATTTTTGCTTTTATTTCCAATATTCTGGGGGGTGGGGGGGGTCATGGAGGATCCCTGCTGTGTGATTTATGTCCGGAGAGTGTTTTGCCTATAGTTTTCCTCTAGGAGTTTTATAGTTTCTGGTCTTTCGTTTAGATCTTTAATCCATTTTGAGTTTATTTTTGTGTATGGTGTTAGGAAGGTTCTAGTTTCATTCTTTTACAAGTGGTTTGACCAGTTTTCCCAGCACCACTTGTTAAAGAGAGATGTCTTTTCTCCATTGTATACTCTTGCCTCCTTTGTCGAAGATAAGGTGCCCATAGGTGTGTGGGTTTATCTCTGGGCTTTCTATTTTGTTCCATTGATCTATATTTCTATCCTTGTGCAGTACCACACTGTCTTGATGACTGTGGCTTTGTAGTAGAGCTTGAAGTCAGGCAGGTTGATTCTTCCAGTTCCATTCTTCTTTCTCAAGATTGCTTTGGCTATTCGAGGTTTCTTATACTTCCCATACAAATTGTGAAATGATTTGTTCTAGTTTCTGTGAAAAATATCATCGGTAGCTTGATAGGGATTGCATTGAATCTATAGATTGCTTTGGGTAATATACTCATTTTCACTATATTAATTCTTCCAATCCATGAACACGGTATATTTCTCCATCTGTTTGTGTCCTCTTTGATTTCTTTCATCAGTGTTTTATAGTTTTCTATATATAAGTCTTTTGTTTCTTTAGGTAGAAATATTCCTAAGTATTTTATTCTTTTTTGTTGCAATGGTGAATGGTATATGTTTCCTTAATTTCTCTTTCTGTTTTTCTCATTATTGGTGTATAGGAATGCAAGGGATTTCTGTGTGTTAATTTTGTATCCTGCAACTTTACTATATTCATTGATTAGCTCTAGTAGTTTTCTGGTAGAATCTTTAGGGTTTTCTATGTAGAGGATCATGTCATCTGCAAACAGTGAGAGTTTTAACTTCTTCTTTTCCTATCCTGTATTCCTTTTATTTCTTTTTCCGCTCTGATTGCTGTGGCCAAAACTTCCAAAACTATGTTGAATAGTAGTGGTGAAAGTGGGCATCCTTGCCTTGTTCCTGACTTTAAGGGAAATGCTTTCAGTTTTTCACCATTGAGGATAAAGTTTGCTGCTGGGTTTGTCATATATAGCTTTTTATTATGTTGAGGTATGTTCCTTCTATTCCTGCTTTCCTGGAGAGTTTTTTATCATAAATGGATGTTGAATTTTGTTGTAAGGCTTTTTCTGCATCTATTGAGATAATCATATTGTTTTTATCTTTCAGTTTTTTAATGTGGTGAATTACATTGATTGATTTGCGGATGTTAAAGAAACCTTGCATTCCTGGGATAAAGCCCACTTGGTCATGATGTATGATCTTTTTAATATGTTTGTTGGATTCTGTTTGCTAGAATTTTATTAAGTATTTTTGCATCTATGTTCATCAGTGATATTGGCCTGTAGTTTTCTTTTTTTGTGACATCTTTGTCTGGTTTTGGAATTGGGTGTGATGGTGTGTGGCCTCATAGAATGAGTTTGGGAAGTTTACCATCTTCTGCAATTCTCTGGAAGAGTTTGAGTAGGATAGGTTGTTAGCTCTTCTCTAAATTTTTGGTAGAGTTCCGCTGTGAAGCCGTCTGGTCCTGGGCTTTTGTTTGATGGAAGATTTCTGATTACAGTTTCGATTTCCGGCTTGTGATGGGTCTGTTAAGATCTTCTATTTCTTCCTGGTTCAATTTTGGAAAGTTATACTTTTCTAAGAATTTGTCCATTTCTTCCAAGTTGTCCATTTTATTGGCATATAGCTGTTGGTAGTAGTCTCTTATGATCCTTTGTATTTCTGTGTAGTCTGTTGTGATCTCTCCATTTTCATTTCTAATTTTGTTGATCTGATTCTTCTCCCTTTGTTTCTTGATGAGTCTGGCTAATGGCTTGTCAATTTTGTTTATCTTCTCGAAAAACCAGCTTTTAGTTTTGTTGATTTTTGCTATGGTCTCTTTTGTTTCTTTTGCATTTATTTCTGCCCTAATTTTTTAAGATTTCTTTCCTTCTACTAACCCTGGGGTTCTTCATTTCTTCCTTCTCTAGTCCCCATCTGTTTTTTTAACACCAATGATGGCTGGTCTAGATTCTTAATTCCATTACTCGGATTCACCTGCCTCCCTCTTCCAGTTTTAGGACTCTGACTGTACCTTCCATCTGGGATAATGTAGGATAATCTCCTTGTTCCGTGCTCTGCTGATAAACAACCTTAATTCCACCTGCAGTCTTAATTCTCTCTTTCCATGTCTCTTAATCTGTTCATGGCTTTGGGGAGTTAGGATGTAGACCTCTTGGGAGGCCATTCTTCTACCACAGAAGGGAATGGGAATCAGTCTCTACCTGGAAAGAACAGGTGCTCATGAAGGAGTTACTGAGGTCCACTAACTATGCAGACACTGCCTGTGGGATACATGCCGGGCACTCCCGCTGCAGTAGAGATCAAGTCCAAAGCTTGTTTCCTATGGAGACTGAAAGGACAGATCTGTGTACCAGAGAGTCTGCAGCTACTCTTGGAAGGAGGACATGATCCTTCTTTGATCTTCCTCTCCTTTGACTGTGAGCTTTTCTTGAGATTTCCTTATATTTCCTACCTCTTCAAACATCTGGTTATAATTTGAGGTGCTATTAGATCTGTTACTTTCCATTCTTGTATCTGGATACAGAACATTTGGACTTAAGGATGGGTGCTGAAATTCTTCCTCTGTAGCCTGACCATCTTCTTAGCTTTGTATAATTAAAGCATTCATGTTGTCCTGGTTTCTGAGTGATTTTTCTGCTTACATTGGTTTGATCTTCAGGGTTCCAATTGCCCTTCTCTCCTAAATGAACATATGAGACTGATTTCTTTGATGCGACAGCCAAGAAGCAGATAGGCCAGCCTTAGCATGCTTATGATTCTTCTACTAGGCTAGGAAAAATACAGCATCCTTGATTTCTAAATGGCCAAATGAACTCTACCTTTGAAATGACCTCTACCTTTGAGCCCCAGATAAATATATCAATTACTTGAGTTACATTTGGGTTAAAGCCTTTTTTAATTACAATCAATCAATTCAGATTCACTTCTGCTTAGTTAGGTTTCTTAAAAAGCAACCAGGAGAGACGAGTATTTGCTGCTGCTGCTGTTGCTGCTGCTAAGTCGCTTCAGTCGTGTCCGACTGTGTGTGACCCCATAGACGGCAGCCCACCAGGCTCCCCCGTCCCTGGGATTCTCCAGGCAAGAACACTGGAGTGGGTTGCCATTTCCTTCTCCAGTGCATGAAAGTGAAAGGTGAAAGTGAAGTCACTCAGTCGTATCCAACTCTTAGCAACCCCATGGACTGCAGCCTACCAGGCTCCTCTGTCCATGGGATTTTCCAGGCAAGAGTACTGGAGTGGGTTGCCATTGCCTTCTCCAGATGAGTATTTGGGTGCAAGTCAATTCCTGGAAGGTAATGCCAGGAAACACAGAGTTACAGAAGTGAGTCAGGGAAGGCAGGTCAACCACTGCACACACATGAGTGGAATGATCACTGGGGATCACTTGGGCCACCTCTGCTGGGACAATCCTGAGGAATGATCTAGGCAGACTCTGAAAGGGAAGGCTGCCTACTCCTCCTTGCTGACTGAGGGTTCTTGCTGGGGCACTTACTAAAGGACTCTTGGCCTGCCCTGCACAGCATTGACCTGTGGCAGAACAGACACACAGGAAAAACTGGCATGTGGATGTGTCTGTAGGTTTCCTCTGGGTGGGCTGAGCAATTCAGCAGGAGAAGCGAGTGTCTGCTCAGTATACTTGGTTCACTTTTGGAACCACTATTCTATTTGGAACCACTTGTGCCCCATACTGAGTGCACGTCCCTTCTCTTGACTGACCACCATCTTCAAGAATCAACCTGTACAAGGAAATTGACAATAAGGTGATTAGTGTGAGAAGCCACTTTTCCCACAGCTGCCATGATGAGTTCCTAGACTGTAATAGATACTCATCTCCCTCTTTAACTACACATTTTATATGTGTAACTACACATCTTCATCTTCTGCCAGTACCTCTGCTTATTCATATTAGGACACAGATATTACTTATCCACAGAGCATCCAAGCACTTGGCTACTTTGTCTAATCACATGATGGTTCCTGCATAAGTCTACTTGTCACCAGTCTCACTAACAGAGCCACTCAATCCCAACAAGTCTATACATGGTCCCCCTTTGTGTAGCAGAAGCTGGTTTCTTCATGATGTTCAGGGTCAGTGATCTCTGCCTTATTTACTGCTCCTTTGGTCTACTTGCCTCCTGGCATGAGGTCTGTAGCCTGACCAATTGTGGCTGTAGATCTCTGGATCGTATTCTGTACCTCCTGGTGGAAATCTTCCTCTTTGGAGGGTCAGAACCACTAATCCTGCAGGGCCTGGAGTTGTGGGGACAGGAAGCACCTCCTCTCCCAGTGGATCACAGGGTAAAATGGTGAGAAAACCTGTCCTACTTCTATCTTTTGTTCCGGAGAGATACAGTACTATATTCATAACCAAAATACCAAATAATAGAATATAATTTGGTTATGGTATTGCAGATACTGAATCATATCCTCAGTGGACATGAGGCTAAACTGCTAAGATCCTGGATAACAGTCAGGTGAAGACAGGAAATACAATGTTGAACTGTGCTGAGTCTAGGTGACCCTGTTCAACTTGAGGTTGAGTATCTCTGAAAGGCCCCTCCCAGCTAGTCTGGGGCTTGTCTTATCTGCACTGTCTGCTCAGGAAGCCACTCCTCTTAAGGCTTTGTAACTTCAGGAAGTGGTTCTCCAGGTCATCATAAGGGTGGGCATATATCTGTGGTATGCAGACTCAGGGTATGTAGATTCAACAGGGTCAGGTTCAGATGTTTATGCAGATGAACTGTGACCTCATCCATTCTGTGGAGATGGTACAGCTAATTGACTGACTCAGCAACTACAGGATGTCTTCATTACTTTCTTCTTCCAGGGACTAGGAAAAGTGGTTCATTCTGTGGTTTCCACTGAATATAATTGTAACTATAGTATTAATGAGTTGGAGACCATCTGTAGTCTAAATATTGGCATCTAAGAGTCATTTTGTTTGCTCTGAAGATTGTTCTGTGGTATATTCCAAAGGAAGGGCTTGTTGGAGCAGGATTCTGGCTGTATGTTATAGCTTTTGAACTTATTCTTGAAAGTCATTTCTGTTTTTCTTATAATAATGAAGTCATTTTCTTGATAGAATTTAAGATTTCAACACCGTCTCCTATCTTAGTGTTGCTGTAGAATTAAGGATGATTTGGTTTTGTTGCTGAAGTTCTCAGGATTCTATTTTGAAGTCCAATGTGCTCACACGTTGCCCATTATGAGTAGATTTTTCTCTGGAAAGCTTATTCTGGGGAATGCCCATGTGGTGGAAACCATGCCTTACAGGGGATTGACAGAAGAAAAGGGGGTATAATAGATACAATATGAAAGATAATGTGTTTTTTTTCTTCTACCATTTTGTCTTTTTGCTATACCTTGCAATTTTTGTGTGTGTGTGATAGCAAGACGTGATGTATTGGGTAAAAATACTGTGAGTAGAACTTTGATTAGTTGGGTAACAAATGGGAGGAGAAGTATTCCCTTATCATAGGATGAGGTCTAAGGGTTTCAGTTTCTGTGCTGTGGAACTATGACCTTCACAAGAGTTAATCAGTAGTTTTTTCTCCCTTTGAGGGTGGACCAAGCTGCTTTGAGTGAGTTGGAGTTGGGTATTTTTCCTTTCTGGTTCTCATGTGAAGGTGAGGGATCTGGGTGTACTAGTTCCCTGAGGGTAGCTCTAGTAACAGAATACAAATGCACTGACCTTTCTAAATGGCTTTTTTCTCTCTTTCCCTGCCAGACACAAGAGCAGATTGGTAACCACTCAGATTTTTTTCTGTGGGAACCCAGCTGAGGTCCTATGGAGAAAAGTGAAAGTGAAAATTGCTCAGTCGTGTCCGACTTTTTCCAACCCCATGGACTCATCCATGGAAACCTCATGATATTCTGAAGGCCTCCTATGCTGGGTCCCACAGGAGTTTTTAAATCTCAAGTGTGTCTGCACTGAACTTTCAGAAATTGATCAAATATAGTTCAGGTTTTCCTCCCCCTGCTGGTTCTCCCTGGGTTTTTTTTTCCCTTGAGTCCCTGCTCATGTAAGCAGGAGCTCCCTCTGTTTACCTGTCTCTCCAATCTAGGGGGCTGCAGTTTGCCCTGGACCTTCCTCTTTTGTGAGCATCCAAGAAGGGACTGTCTATTTTTTTTCCTCTTCAGTCTCAGTTATTTACTGGTTGTTAGGACTGAGTGGCCACCACTAACGTCTATGCATGTGCACTGGGAATGTGGGCAATCTCATCTGCCACCATTATGAATACTACCTGCTTGTGCACCAAGACCTAAAGTCTGAGATCTGTGGTCTTTAGCAGAAATTAAACCTTGGCAGAGAAGGTATGTGAAGAATGAAAGAGGAAAGAGTTAGTTGTGTTTTTTTAAATACTTGATTTAACATATCAGAAACTATTCTGGGAAGCGCACTGTTGGTTATGACATGATGGGACTAAATGCCTTTTTTTCCTCTCTGGTCTGGGGCAGAGAAGAATACCAGATTTCCTTGGAGACATCAAGGTCCTCTGAAGGCACAGCCATGTTGGGTGTAACATGCGGTGACCTCACGGGACATGAGGCAGCTCATTCCTTGAAAGAGGTGGGAGAACCTTGGGCAGCACCACCATGTGATGGGTGCACATGGGACATGACCCTGACTCGTAGTTATGGAGAAGTCCTCCTTCCTGTTCCCGGTGGGCAAGAGAGTCAGAAGCCTGAGTGCAAGTCTAGGCTCTGCCCTCAGGATTCACAGGAGATTCCTAGGGGGACCCAGTGGCAGGGTGGGAGAACATAGGAAGCGACCTTGGCTCTATCTGTCTCACAGTTCCCTTTACATGTGCCTGAACTAATAATAGTATTTTTGCCAGCTCCCATCTGGCTCTTATGTCTATTACAGGACCCCCTCTTGGTATGGAGTGGATCTTCAGACATTAGAATAGGGCGTCAAATGCAAGAAGTTAATGGACTGTGTTGCTAACTGCTGATGTACTTCCCCACAAAGAGGTTTGGAAACCATACTTAACCTCTGAGGGAAGGTTTGAATCTTCAAGTTTTCCTCCAGCCCAGGGGATCAGAAGTTATCAACTGGTTTAAAAATGGTTCCTGATCCAGCTGTAGTTGAAAACTGAGACATTTCCCCTATTAGTTCTATGCCTAAATTCCTGGTGTGATAGGTTTTAAACTCAGTAAGTCTTCTGTAAAATTGGTCCAAGTACCTGGATGTGTAGTGGGGAAACTTATTGGAAATACAATAATGCAAACACTGTTCTGTCTTAGAGGATGTTTTGCAGATTTTGTTACTGGGTCATCTTTGGGGCCATGTGAATTTGAGAACTCACAGTAACTATCGTAGTTTATCTACAATTTCCTTAGGAGTTGTTGCTGAAACTTATGTTGCCCC
>JAGTYA010001471.1:0-10861 GCA_024291935.2 Okapia johnstoni | reverse complement strand
TGCCCTGGAACGTGAAGGCACCCACCACAGCGCTTTTTCCACATGTCTGCTCTGTAGCAGAGAGCTCTGGAGACTAGGTCTGTTCTGACTGGGAAACTGAGGCCCTGGGAGCAGATCCAAAGCCCAGGGGTAAGGGCCTCCCCAAGGCAAGGAGCCTCAAGGAACCCTCCTCAGAGCTATTTCCTCCATGTCTGCTCTGTAGCAGAAGAGCTCTGGAGACTAGGTCTGTTCTCTGACTGGGGAAACTGAGGCCCTGGGTAGCAGAGCCATTGTTCTGGCGTCTTTCACAGCCCAAACACCTCTTGCACCAGGGAAGACTGAATAAGCAGTCCCTTGGGCTACCTTTTTTTGACTCTAAGGAAGAGACCCTGCAAGGCTGCATCTGGCTGAAAATCACAAGGGGCTGGGAAGTGATACCTGGAAGGAAAGTCAGTGAAAGAGGGCCACAGTGCCTAGGCTCCAAAGCCCAGGTAAGGCTTCGACGTAGTGCCCTGGAACGTGAAGGCACCCGTCCCACAGCGCTTTTTTCCCCCATGTCTGCTCTGTAGCAGAGAGCTCTGGAGACTACTAGGTCTGTTTGGCTGACTGGGAAACTGAGGCCCTGGAGGGAGCAGAGCCATTGTTCTGGCGTCTTCACAGCCAAACACCTCTTGCCACCAGGGAAGACTGAATAAGCAGTCCCTTGGGCTACCTTTTTTGACTCTAAGGAAGAGACACTGCAAGGCTGCATCTGGCTGAAAATCACAAGGGGCTGGGAAGTGATACCTGGAAAGTCGCAGTGAAAAGAGAGCCACAGTGCCTAGGCCCTCCCAAAGCCAGGTAAGGGCTTCCCCACAGTGCCCCTGGAACGTGAAGGCACCCCTCCACAGCGCTTTTTTCCCCATGTCTGCTCTGTAGCAGAGAGCTCTGGAACTACTGGTCTGTTCTGACTGGGAAAACTGAGGCCCTGGGAGCAGAGCCATTGTTCTGGCGCTTACCCTTCACAGCCCAAACACCTCTTGCACCAGGGAAGACTGAATAAGCAGTCCCTTGGGCTACCTTTTTTGACTCTAAGGAAAGAGACCCTGCACAAGGCTGCATCTGGCTGAAAATCACAAGGGGCTGGGAAGTGATACCTGAGAAAGTCAGTGAAAGAGGCCACAGTGCCTAGTACCTATGCTCCAAAGCCCAGGTAAGGGCTTCCGACAGTGCCTGGAACGTGAAGGCACCCTCCACAGCGCTTTTTCCCCATGTCTGCTCTGTAGCAGAGAGCAGCTCTGGAGACTAGGTCTGTTCTGACTGGGAAACTGAGGCCCTGGGAGCAAGAGCCATTGTTCTGGCCGTCTTCACAGCCAAACACCTCTTGCACCAGGGAAGACTGAATAAGCAGTCCCTTGGGCTACCTTTTTTGACTCTACGAGGAAGAGACCCTGCAAGGCTGCATCTGGCTGAAAATCACAAGGGGCTGGGAAGTGATACCTGGAAAGTCAGTGAAAGAGGCCACAGTGCCTAGGCCCCAAAAGCACCAGGTAGGGCTTCGACAGTGCCCTGGAACGTGAAGGCACCTTCATCAGCGCTTTTTTCCCCATGTCTGCTCTGTAGCAGATAGAGCTCTGGAGACTAGGTCTGTTCTGACTGGGAAACTGAGGCCCTGGGAGCAGAGCCATTGTTCTGGCGTCTTCACAGCCAAACAACACTCTGCAACACCAGGGAAGACTGAATAAGCAGTCCCTTGGGCTACCTGGCTTTTTTGACTCTAAGGAAGAGAGACCCTGCAAGGCTGCATCTGGCTGAAAATCACAAGGCTGGGAAGTGATACCTGGAAAGTCAGTGAAAGAGGCCACAGTGCCTAGGCTCCAAAGCCCAGGTAAGGCTTCGACAGTGCCCTGGAACGTGAAGGGCACCCTCCACAGCGCTTTTTTCCCCCATGTCTGCTCTGTAGCAGAGAGCTCTGGAGACTAGGTCTGTTCTGACTGGGAAACTGAGGCCCTGGGAGCAGAGAGCCATTGTTCTGGCGTCTTCACAGCCAAACACCTCTTGCACCAGGGAAGACTGAATAAGCAGTCCCTTGGGCTACCCTTTTTTGACTCTAAGGAAGAGACCCTGCAAGGCTGCATCTGGCTGAAAATCACAAGGGGCTGGGAAGTGATACCTGGAAAGTTGGAAAGATCAGTGAAAGAGGCCACAGTGCCTAGAGGCTCCAAAGCCCGGGTAGGGCTTCCCCAAGCCTCAGGGAGCCTCAAGGAACCCTCCTCAGAGCTATTTCCCCACATGTCTGCTCTGTAGCAGAGAGAGCTCTGGAGACTAGGTCTGTTCTGACTGGGAAAACTGAGGCCCTGGGAGCAGAGCCATTGTTTCTGGCGTCTTCACAGCCAAACACCTCTTGCACCAGGGAAGACTGAATAAGCAGTCCCTTGGGCTACCTTTTTTTGACTCTAAGGAAGAGACCCCTGCAAGGGCTGCATCTGGCTGAAAAATCACAAGGGGCTGGGAAGTGATACCTGGAAAGTCAGTGAAAGAGGCCACAGTGCCTAGGCCCAAAAGCCCCCAGGGTAAGGCTTCGACAGTGCCCTGGAAACGTGAAGGCAACCCTCCACAGAGCTTTTTTCCCCATGTCTGCTCTGTAGCAGAGAGCTCTGGAGACTAGGTCTGTTCTGACTGGGAAACTGAGGCCCTGGGAGCAGAGGAGCCATTGTTCTGTGCGTCTTTCTGCACAGCCAAACACCCTCTATGCACCAGGGAAGACTGAATAAGCAGTCCCTTGGGGCACCTTTTTTGACTCTAAGGAAGAGACCCTGCAAGGGTCTGCATCTGGCTGAAAATCACAAGGGGCTGGGAAGTGAATACCTGGAAAGTCAGTGAAAGAGGCCCACAGTGCCTAGGCTCCAAAGCCCAGGTACAAGGCTTCATCGACAGGCCCCTGGAACGTGAAGGCACCCTCCACAGAGCTTTTTTCCCCATGTCTGCTCTGTAGTCAGCAGAAGCTCTGGGAGACTAAGGTCTGTTCTGACTGGGAAACTGAGGCCCTGGGAGCAGAGCCATTGTTCTGCGGCGATCTTCACAGCCAAACAACTCTCTTGCACCCAGGGAAGACTGAATAAGCAGTCCCATGGGCTATCCTTTTTTTGACTCTAAGGAAGAGACCCGCTGCAAGGCTGCATCTGGCTGCGAAAACACACAAGGGGGCTGGGAAGTGATACCTGGAAAGTCAGTGAAAGGAAGGCCACAGTGCCCTAGGCCTCCCAGCACCCAGGTAGGGCTTCCCCAAGGCCCGCTCAAGGCAACCCTCCTCAGAGCTTATTTCCCCCATTCTGCTCTGTAGCATAGAGGAGCTCTTTCTGGAGACTAGGTCTGTTCTGACTGGGAAAACTGAGGCCCTGGGAGCAGAGCCATTGATTCTGGCGTCGTTACACCAGCCAAACACACTCTTGCACCAGGGAAGACTGAATAAGCAGTCCCTTGGGCTACCTTTTTTTATTGTTGACTCTAAGGAAGAGAACCCTGCAAGGCTGCAATCTGGCTGAAAATCACAAGGGGGCTGGGAAGTGATACCTGGAAAGTCAGTGAAAAGAGGCCACAGTGCCTAGGCCCACCAAAGCCCCCGTAGGGCTTCGTACCAAGTGCCCTGGAACCTCAAGGAACCCTCCCAGAGCTTATTTCCCCATGTCTGCTCTGTAGCAGAGAGCTCTAGAAGACTAGGTCTGTTTCTGACTGGCAATACAGAGGCCCTGGGGGAGCAGAGCCCATTGTTCTAGGCGTCTTCACAGCCAAACACCTCTTGCACCAGGGAAGACTTGAATAAGCAGTCCCTTGGGGCTATACCTTTTTTGACTCTAAGGAGAGAGGCACCCTGCAAGGCTGCATCTGGCTGAAAATCACAAGGGGCTGGGAAGTGATACCTGGAAAGTCAGTGAAAGAGCCACAGTGCCTAGCCCCAAAGCCCAGGTAAGGCTTCGACCAAGGGAAGACTGAAGGCACCCTCCACACAGCTGCTTTTCCTTCTTTTTTTCCCCACATGTCTGCTCTGTAGCAGAGAGCTCTGGAGACTAGGTCTGTTCTGGACTGGCGAAACTGAGGCCCTGGGAGCAGAGCCATTGTTCTGGCGTCTTCACAGCCCAAACACCTCTTGCACACCAGGGAAGACTGAAATAAGCATCCTTTGGGTCCCATGGCTAGATCCTTTCTTTGACTACGTTTTTTTGACCTCTAAGGGAAAGACCCTGCAAGGGGCTGCAAATCTGGCTCTGAAAATCACAAGGGGCTGGGAAGTAGATAACCTGGACAAGGATCAGTGAAAGAGGCCACAGTGGTCCTAGGCTCCAAATTCCCAGGTAAGTCTTCGACAGTGACCCTCCCCAAGGCAGTGCGATCTCCAGGAACCCTCAATTATCGTCAGAGCTATTTCCTTTCCCCATGTCTTGCTCTGTAGCAGAGAGGCTTCTGGCCACTGAGACTGTTCTGACTGGGATAACATGCGGTGCCCGACATGAGAGCAGAACCATTGTTCTGGCGTCTTCTTCACAGGCCAAACACCTCTGGCAAGAACACCAGGGAAGACTTAGAATAAAGCCATTCCCCTTGGGCTAAACCCTTTTTAGTTGTTGACTCTAAAGGAGAGAGATAGACCTGCAGTCAAGACAGTGCAGCATTCTGGCTCTGAAACTGAAAACACACAAGGGGCTATTAGGAAGTGATACCTGGAAAAGTCAGGGGAAAAGGGCCACAGTGCCGCTAGGCCGCTATCCAAAAGCCCAGGTAAGGGCTTACGAACAGTCGTTCCTGGAAGCGGTGAAGCCTTTTATGCCTTCACTCCCCACCTCCACAGAGCGCTTATTATTTTCTTTTTTTTTTTTCCCCCATGTCTGCTCTGTAGCAGAGAGCTCTTGGCGAGACTTAGGTCTGTTCGAGACTGGGAAACTTGAGTGCCCTGGGAGCAAGAGCCATTGTTCAGCTGGCTCCCCATAGATTCTGACATCTTCCGTACAGCACATGCCAAACACCTCTTGCACCAGGAAAATACTGAATAAGCAGTCCCTACTTGGGCTATATACATAATTTTGACCTTTAAGGAAGACAAACCCTGCAAGAGCTGCAAATCTGGCTGAAAATCACAATTGGTCTGCTGAAGTTGATGAACATGGGAAAGGACTAGAAAGAGACCAGACGTCCCAGGCAAAAAACGCCTGAGGTAAGGAGAGGCCACAGTGCCCTGAACTAAGGCCACCTGTCAGTCACCCGCTTTAACTTTGAAGGCACGCCTACAACACATATCTCCTTTTATATGTCTTCCTTTTTCTTTTTCTTTTCACAGCATGACTGTTCTTTAAGCAGAGAGCTCTGGCGACTAGGACTTTTCGGACTGCGGGAAACTTGAGAGCTCTGGTGAGACTAGACCAATGGTTCTAGGCTTGGCTTCAGGAAGACCAAACAACACTTGGACACCAGAGGAAGACTTATTCTCCCAGTCTGTTCCTTTTTTCTTTTCTTAATTAGACCTTTTTTTTCTTTCCTTAACCAGGGAAGCATTTGAATTAAAGCCTTCAAGGGTTTGTGGCCTCCTTTTCCCTTGTGATCCTTTTTTAGGGTGGGAAGTGATCCATGGACTCAGTGAAGAAGGCCACAGTGCCACGGCATCTCGTGGAGACTCAGGTAAGCTGTCACCCAGGAGGGAGCCCTCAAGGTTAAGCCTGATAATTTCTCCAGCAATAGGCCCATGTGAGCAGAGTACAGTTTCCACTGTGCGCTTAGGTCTGTTCTCTGAACAGCTGCAGGAGTGAGGTATTCGACAGTGCCAAACTACCTCACTCTTCAGCAAACCACTCCACAGCCCTCTTGCACAATTGAAGCACTGAGCAGAATTAAGTCCCCCTTGGGCTTACTTTTTTTTTTCTCAAAGAGAGAGACCCGGTCCCTCAAGCAATGGCAGCTGCATCTAAAATCTTGCTGTAAAATCACAAGGGGCTGGGGAAGTGAATACCTAGGAAAGTCATATAAAGAGGCCACATAGCCTAGCCCATCCAAACCCAGGTACTGTGTGGGCTTCGAAAGGTGGCTCTGGGAAGTCCACAAAGTGCACACATCCACACAGAGCACTATTTCTTGCCATGTCCTGCTCTGTAGCAAATGAGCTTCTTGCGAGACTAGGGTGTTTCACTGTAAGAAACTGCAGATCCCTGGGAGCCTCTACCCATTTAGCATAGGCGTACCTTCACGCCAAACACACTTTTTCACCCAGCAAGACTGAATACGCATAACCCTTGGGCAGACTTTTTTTAACTACTATAAGGATTACAGGAGATACCTTGTCAAGGCTTGAATCTAGCAAAACCTATCCCATATGGTGAGTTGGGAGAATTGATACTGAATGTCAATGACAGAGGAAAGCCACAGCCCATTCTCCTAGACCCCACTACACCAGGTAAGCATATTATTCCCAGTGCCAGGGAAGCATCAAGGAACCCTCCTCAATCAAGAGCTTTTTACCCCATTCTGCTGTCTCTGTGTAGCAGAGAGCTCCTGGAGACTAGGTCTGTTTCTGAGACTGGTGCAAACTGAAAACCGCCCCCTTGGGGAGCAAGCCATTGTTCTGGAATGGCGGTCTTCACAGCTCAAACACCTCTTGCCACCAGGAAGACTGAATTAATCAGAATCCCCCTTGGGCCTAAAAACCTTTTTTGACTCTAGAGGTGAAGAGACCCCTGCAAGGCTGCATATCTGGCTGAAAAATCAACCAAGGGCTCTGGGAAAGTTGATTACCATGAAACGTCAGTGAAAGGAGTGCCACAGATGCCTATGATCCAAAAACCAGGTCAAGGCTTCCGCCAGTGCAGGGAACGTGAAGGAACCCCTCCTCACAGCGCTTTTTTCAGCCCAATCTCTGCTCCGTGTAGCAGAGAACTTCTGGAGATAATAAGTCTGTTGTCTGCACTGGGAAACTGAGGCCCTAGGGAGCAGAGCCCATGTTTGTCTGGAGCGTCTTTCACACAGCCAAACACCACATAGCACCAGGAAAGACTGAAATAAACAGATGTTTCTTGGGCTCCATTGGCTACCCTTATTTGACTCTAAGGAAGAGACCCTGCAAGGCTGCATCTGGCTGAAAAATCCACAAGGAGGACTGGGAAAGTGATACCATGGAAATTCAATCTCGAAATAGTCAACAGTGCCTAGGCTCCAAAAGCCCAGGTTAATGGGCCCTCGACAGCAGACAACCCCTTCCAGGGGGACTTCCAGCCACCCCATCCGAATCTTTCAGCGTTTTTTTGCATCATGTCTTTACTCTGTAGCAGAGAGCTCTGGAGACGTAGGTCTGTTCTGTGACGTGGTGAAACTATGAGCCCCCTGGAGAAGCAAGCCATTGTTACTGGGCTTCTTCACCCAGCCAAACACCTCTTGGCACAACAGGGAAGCCCAATGACTGAATAAGCTTTTTCTTGACTCTTATCCCCCCCCACCGCCGCTTCTTTTTTTTGTTTGAACTATCTTAATTTTTTTTTTTTGAATACCGATTATCCTCAGATTTAAAGGTTTATTAATGCCTATATGGCTGAAAATCAAACAGGGGCTGGGAAGTTAGACAACCCTTGGAAAGTCAGTTTTTTTTTATTTTTTTCCACAGTTTATTGAGCCATTTCAAAGCTTATGAGCAAGAGCTTTGGAGACAAGTGCCACAGCCGACATTTTTTTTTCTTTTAGGCGCTTTGGTAAAGAGCATTTTTCTGGAAAACCTTTAAGGGCAAACTTTTATATTATCATACCAGCCTTTTTTAGACCTGAAGGTCCACCTATGCCCTTCCTATTTTATTTGTTACGAAGAGACCTCTGAGGCTGCATCTGGGCTTTTTAATCATGTTCAGGGCTTTTTTTTTATTGAAGTCGCGGGGGAGAGCGGCCTGGTGATCCATTTAAGGCTATTGGAGACTAGGTCTGTTCCTAACTGGGAAACTGAGGCCCTGGGAGCAGAGCCATTGTTCTGGCGTCTTCACAGCCAAACACCTCTTGCACCAGGGAAGACTGAATAAGCCGTCCCTTGGGCTACCTTTTTTGACTCTAAGGAAGAGACCCTGCAAGGCTGCATCTGGCTGAAAATCACAAGGGGCTGGGAAGTGATACCTGGAAAGTCAGTGAAAGAGGCCACAGTGCCTAGGGCTCCAAAGCCCAGGTAAGGCTTCGACAGTGCCCTGAGAACCTCAAGGCACCCCTCCCCAGCGCTATTTTCCCCCATGTCTGCTCTGTAGCAGAGAGCTCTGGAGACTAGGTCTGTTCTGACTGGGAAACTGAGGCCCTGGGAGCAGAGCCATTGTTCTGGCGTCTTCACAGCCAAACACCTCTTGCACCAGGGAAGACTGAATAAGCAGTCCCTTGGGCTACCTTTTTTGACTCTAAGGAAGAGACCCTGCAAGGCTGCATCTGGCTGAAAATCACAAGGGGCTGGGAAGTGATACCTGGAAAGTCAGTGAAAAGAGGCCACAGTGCCTAGGCTTCCCAAAGCCCAGGTAAGGCTTCCCCAAAGGCAGGGAACCTCAAGGAACCCTCCACAGAGCTATTTTTTCCCCATGTCTGCTCTGTAGCAGAGAGCTCTGGAGACTAGGTCTGTTCTGACTGGGAAACTGAGGCCCTGGGAGCAGAGCCATTGTTCTGGCGTCTTCACAGCCAAACACCTTCTTGCACCAGGGAAGACTGAATAAGCAGTCCCTTGGGCTACCCTTTTTTGACTCTAAGGAAGAGACCCTGCAAGGCTGCATCTGGCTGAAAATCACAAGGGGCTGGGAAGTGATACCTGGAAAGTCAGTGAAAGAGGCCACAGTGCCTAGGCTCCAAAGCCCAGGTAAGGCTTCGACAAGTGCCCTGGAACGTGAAGGAACCCTCCACAGCGCTTTTTTCCCCCATGTCTGCTCTGTAGCAGAGAGCTCTGGAGACTAGGTCTGTTCTGACTGGGAAACTGAGGCCCTGGGAGCAGAGCCATTGTTCTGGCGTCTTCACAGCCAAACACCTCTTGCTCCAGGGAAGACTGAATAAGCAGTCCCTTGGGCTACCTTTTTTTGACTCTAAGGAAGAGACCCTGCAAGGCTGCATCTGGCTGAAAATCACAAGGGGCTGGGAAGTGATACCTGGAAAGTCAGTGAAAGAGGCCACAGTGCCTAGGAACCAGCACCCGGTAGGGCTTCCCCAAGGCAGGGAGCCTCAAGGAACCCACCTCAGAGCTATTTTCCCCATGTTACTGCTCAGTAGCAGAGAGCATCACAGGAGAACTAGGTCCTCTTCTGAACTGGGTGAAACGAGGCAAGGAGCAGAGCCATTTGTTCATTGGCTCTTCACAGCCAAACACCTCAACTCAGGGAAGACTGAATTCCCTTGGAGCCCTTTTTTTGACTCTGCCCTGCAAGCCTGCATCTGTAGCACAAGGGGACTGGGAAGTGATAGCTCTGAAGACCAGGTCCTGTACCTCTGACTGGGCAGTGCCCTGGACCTACCCTGGTCAGAAAGCAGAGCCCCATGTCTGCTCTGTAGGCAGAGGCTTCTGGAGACTAGCTGTTCATGAATGAGGCCCTGGAGCAGATCCATTGTTTCTGGCGTCTTCACAGCCAAACACCTCTTGCACCAGGGAAGACTGAATAAGCAGTCCCCTGGGCTACCTTTTTTGACTCTAAGGAAGAGACCCTGCAAGGCTGCATCTGCTGAAAATCACAAGGGGCTGGGAAGTGATACCTGGAAAGTCAGTGAAAGAGGCCACAGTGCCTAGGCCCCAGCCCCCGGTAGGGCTTCCCCAAGGCAGGGAGCGTCAAGGAACGCCTCCTCAGAGCTATTTTCCCATGTCTGCTCTGTAGCAGAGAGTCTCTGGGAGACTAGGTCTGTTCTGACTGAGCGTAAACTGAGGCCCTGGGAGCAGACGCCATTGTTCTGGCGTCTTCACACACAGCCAAACACCTTTGCACCTGCACCAGGGAAGACTGAATAAGACAGTCCCTTGGGCTACCTTTTTTGACTCTGTCAGGGAAGAGACCCTGCAAGGCTGCATCTGGCTGAAAATCACAAGGGGCTGGGAAGTGATACCTGGAAAGTCAGTGAAAGGAGGCCACAGTGCCTAGGCCCCAAAGCCCCGAGGTAAGGCTTCGACAGGTGCCCTGGAACCGTGAAGGCACCCTCCACAGAGCTTTTTTTTCCCCATGTCTGCCTCTGTAGCAGAGAGCTCTGGAGACTAGGTCTGTAGTCTGACTGGGAAACTGAGGCCCTGGGAGCAGCGAGCCATTGTTCTGGGCGTCTTCTCACAGCCAAACACCCTCTTGCACCAGGGAAGACTGAATAAGCCAGTCCCTTGGGCTACCTTGTTTTGACTCTAAGGGAAGAGACCCTGCAAGGCATGCATCTGGCTGAAAATCACAAGGGGCGATGGGAAGTGATACCTGGAAAGGTCAGTGTAAAAGAGGCCACAGTGCCTAGGCTCCAAAGCCCAGGGTAAGGCTTCGACAGTGCCCTGGGACGCCTCAAGGCACCCCCATCCACAGCGCTTTTTCCCATGTCTGCTCTGTGGCAGAGAGCTCTGGAGACTAGGTCCTGTTGCTACTGGGAAACTGAGGCCCTGGGAGCAGAGCCATTGTTCTGGCGTCTCTCACAGCCAAACAAACCTCTTGCACCAGGGAAGACTGAATAAGCAAAAACACCCTTGGGCTAATAAGGAGTCCTTGGGCTACCTTTTTTGACTCTAAGGAAGAGACCCATGCAAGGCTGCATCTGGCTGAAAATCACAAGGGGCTGAGAGCAAGTGATACCTGGAAAGTCAGTGAAAGAGTGCCAGACAGTCGCCAAGGCCGCCATCACCACCCTCGGGTAGGGCTTTTCCGCAAAGCAGTGGAGCCTCAAAGGAAACCCTCTCTCCAGAGCT
>JAGTYA010001470.1:0-10864 GCA_024291935.2 Okapia johnstoni | reverse complement strand
TGGGCGGGGGTACCCGCCGCAACTCGAGAATGCACCGCCGCAAGTCGAGAACACCCCCGTGAGGCCACGCAGGGCGTCCCACGGGCCCCCCCTCCTTGCGAGACCGGGGCCCTAGGGATCTGCAAGCGACTCGCGGAGCCGTCCTTCCTTCTCTCTGGTCGCTGCAACGGAGGCTGGACTCCCCTTCGAGGGCGCCCCCCAGAAGTTACCCTGGGATACCCGTGGTCCTCAGCGAGGTGCGGGAAACCCCTGAGTCCTCCAGAGGCCCTTGCATCGCGAGTGGGCCCCCCCCCGTCGCCGTCGGCCACTCCCCTCGAAAGGGGGGTCCAAATCCCCCATCCTGAAAGCCATCGCAATCCCTACATTCCCTCGCACCTCCATAGCGGGACTCTTCCGGCCCGCCCCTCCTGAGGTTTCGGAGAAGAGGCCCCAAGGGGGCCAGTTCCCGGCCGCGAAGACCCAAATGGTCCCCGAGGAACCCCCATAGGCCAAGCGAGTCCAGTTCCCTGACGTGAGGCGAGGTGAAGAAGCCCACAAGCAGCCCCTGGCGAAGTCAAAGGAGGCCTGGACTTCTCAGAGGCAACAAGAGAGGCTCCCCGAGGCGCCACGCCCCCGATTCAGAGAGGCCACCCCCGCTTCCCCCTGCGCCGCGCGGAAAAGCACGACCTTCGCCCCTGCATTCGAGGGGAAGCCCGATTGCCCTTGGCTGTGACCGGAGAGAAAGGCTGAGTCCCCTCGACTCCCTGGAGGCCACCCCACAGGTGCCAGTTATACCTGTCCCCTCCCCCCCTCCGGGGACCCCCGAGGGTCCTAGCTCCATGCCTGACGCGGACCCAGGGCGCTGCAGCGCCTCCTGGCGAATCCCGAGGCTGCTCGGGCCCCTGTCCGCTCGAAAGGAGGCATGGCGACCCCGCTGGGCTAACGGGGGAGACGGGCCGGGGTACCCGCCGCAACTCGAGAATGCACCGCCGCAAGTCGAGAACACCCCCGTGAGGCCACGCCCATAGAGGGAGGAGGCGCTTTTCCCTTGCAGGGCATGGAGAGCATGCCCCGGCACCTGTTCCGGCTCCGAACGGGGCTTGACTCCTTGCGGGCGACTCCAGGTGTCCCCCGAGATCCCCGGGCCAACCTGCCAAGAAAGCGGGCTTCCCGCCACACCGCGAGGGCGTCCCCCGGGCCCCCCTCCTTGCGAGACGGGGCCCTTGGGATCTGCAGCGACGCGAGAGCCGTCCTGCCTTCTCTCTGGCGCTGCAACGGAGGCTGGACTCCCTCTAGGCGCCCCCAGAGGTTCCCTGGGATACCCGTGTCCACAGGCGAGCGGAACCCTGAGTCTCCAGAGGCCGCTCGCGAGGGGCCCCCCGTCGCCGTCGGCCCCTCCTCTCGAAAGGGGGGGTCCAATCCCCTTCCTGAATGCCATCGCAATCCCTACATTCCCTCGCACCTCCAGAGCGGGACTCTCGCCTCTCCTGAGGTTCGAGAAGAGGCCCCAAGGGGCCAGTTCCGGCCGCAAGACCAAAGGTCCCCGAGGAACCCCCATCGGCAAGCGAGTCCAGTTCCCTGGACGTGAGGCGAGGGGAAGCCCAGCAGCCCCTGGCGATGTCAAAGGAGGCCTGGACTTCTCAGAGGCAACAAGAGAGGCTCCCCGAGGCGCCACGCCCCCGATTCAGAGAGGCCACCCCCGCTTCCCCCTGCGCCGCGCGGAAAAAAGCACGACCTTCGCCCCTGCATTCGAGGGGAAGCCCGATTGCCCTTGGCTGTGACCGGAGAGAAAGGCTGAGTCCCCTCGACTCCTGGAGGCCACCCCACAGGTGCCAGTTATACCTGTCCCCTCCCCCCCTCCGGGGGGACCCCCGAGGGTCCTAGCTCCATGCCTGACGCGGACCCAGGGCGCTGCAGCGCCTCCTGGCGAATCCCGAGGCTGCTCGGGCCCCTGTCCGCTCGAAAGGAGGCATGGCGACCCCGCTGGGCTAACGGGGGAGACGGGCCGGGGTACCCGCCGCAACTCGAGAATGCACCGCCGCAAGTCGAGAACACCCCCGTGAGGCCACGCCCATAGAGGGAGGAGGCGCTTTTTCCCTTGCAGGGCATGGAGAGCATGCCCCGGCACCTGTTCCGGCTCCGAACGGGGCTTGACTCCTTGCGGGCGACTCCAGGTGTCCCCCGAGATCCCCGGGCCAACCTGCCAAGAAAGCGGGGCTTCCCGCCACACCGCGAGGGCGTCCCCCGGGCCCCCCTCCTTGCGAGACGGGGCCCTTGGGATCTGCAGCGACGCGAGAGCCGTCCTGCCTTCTCTCTGGCGCTGCAACGGAGGCTGGACTCCCTCTAGGCGCCCCCAGAGGTTCCCTGGGATACCCGTGTCCACAGGCGAGCGGAACCCTGAGTCTCCAGAGGCCGCTCGCGAGGGGCCCCCCGTCGTCGCCGTCGGCCCCTCCTCTCGAAAGGGGGGTCCAATCCCCTTCCTGAATGCCATCGCAATCCCTACATTCCCTCGCACCTCCAGAGCGGGACTCTCGCCTCTCCTGAGGTTCGAGAAGAGGCCCCAAGGGGCCAGTTCCGGCCGCAAGACCAAAGGTCCCCGAGGAACCCCCATCGGCAAGCGAGTCCAGTTCCCTGGACGTGAGGCGAGGGGAAGCCCAGCAGCCCCTGGCGATGTCAAAGGAGGCCTGGACTTCTCAGAGGCAACAAGAGAGGCTCCCCGAGGCGCCACGCCCCCGATTCAGAGAGGCCACCCCCCGCTTCCCCCTGCGCCGCGCGGAAAAGCACGACCTTCGCCCCTGCATTCGAGGGGAAGCCGATTGCCCTTGGCTGTGACCGGAGAGAAAGGCTGAGTCCCCTCGACTCCCTGGAGGCCACCCCACAGGTGCCAGTTATACCTGTCCCCTCCCCCCCTCCGGGGACCCCCGAGGGTCCCTAGCTCCATGCCTGACGCGGACCCAGGGCGCTGCAGCGCCTCCTGGCGAATCCCGAGGCTGCTCGGGCCCCTGTCCGCTCGAAAGGAGGCATGGCGACCCCGCTGGGCTAACGGGGGAGACGGGCCGGGGTACCCGCCGCAACTCGAGAATGCACCGCCGCAAGTCGAGAACACCCCCGTGAGGCCACGCCCATAGAGGGAGGAGGCGCTTTTCCCTTGCAGGGCATGGAGAGCATGCCCCGGCACCTGTTCCGGCTCCGAACGGGGCTTGACTCCTTGCGGGCGACTCCAGGTGTCCCCCGAGATCCCCGGGCCAACCTGCCAAGAAAGCGGGGCTTCCCGCCACACCGCGAGGGCGTCCCCCGGGCCCCCCTCCTTGCGAGACGGGGCCCTTGGGATCTGCAGCGACGCGAGAGCCGTCCTGCCTTCTCTCTGGCGCTGCAACGGAGGCTGGACTCCCTCTAGGCGCCCCCAGAGGTTCCCTGGGATACCCGTGTCCACAGGCGAGCGGAACCCTGAGTCTCCAGAGGCCGCTCGCGAGGGGCCCCCCGTCGCCGTCGGCCCCTCCTCTCGAAAGGGGGGTCCAATCCCCTTCCTGAATGCCATCGCAATCCCTACATTCCCTCGCACCTCCAGAGCGGGACTCTCGCCTCTCCTGAGGTTCGAGAAGAGGCCCCCAAGGGGCCAGTTCCGGCCGCAAGACCAAAGGTCCCCGAGGAACCCCCATCGGCAAGCGAGTCCAGTTCCCTGGACGTGAGGCGAGGGGAAGCCCAGCAGCCCCTGGCGATGTCAAAGGAGGCCTGGACTTCTCAGAGGCAACAAGAGAGGCTCCCCGAGGCGCCACGCCCCCGATTCAGAGAGGCCACCCCCGCTTCCCCCTGCGCCGCGCGGAAAAGCACGACCTTCGCCCCTGCATTCGAGGGGAAGCCCGATTGCCCTTGGCTGTGACCGGAGAGAAAGGCTGAGTCCCCTCGACTCCCTGGAGGCCACCCCACAGGTGCCAGTTATACCTGTCCCCTCCCCCCCTCCGGGGACCCCCGAGGGTCCTAGCTCCATGCCTGACGCGGACCCAGGGCGCTGCAGCGCCTCCTGGCGAATCCCGAGGCTGCTCGGGCCCCTGTCCGCTCGAAAGGAGGCATGGCGACCCCGCTGGGCTAACGGGGGAGACGGGCCGGGGTACCCGCCGCAACTCGAGAATGCACCGCCGCAAGTCGAGAACACCCCCGTGAGGCCACGCCCATAGAGGGAG
This sequence comes from Okapia johnstoni, assembly GCA_024291935.2. NCBI lineage: Eukaryota > Metazoa > Chordata > Mammalia > Artiodactyla > Giraffidae > Okapia > Okapia johnstoni. Next base: position 6,704 of record JAGTYA010001470.1, on the reverse strand, counting down.
GAGGCGCTTTTCCCTTGCAGGGCATGGAGAGCATGCCCCGGCACCTGTTCCGGCTCCGAACGGGGCTTGACTCCTTGCGGGCGACTCCAGGTGTCCCCCGAGATCCCCGGGCCAACCTGCCAAGAAAGCGGGGCTTCCCGCCACACCGCGAGGGCGTCCCCCGGGCCCCCCTCCTTGCGAGACGGGGCCCTTGGGATCTGCAGCGACGCGAGAGCCGTCCTGCCTTCTCTCTGGCGCTGCAACGGAGGCTGGACTCCCTCTAGGCGCCCCCAGAGGTTCCCTGGGATACCCGTGTCCACAGGCGAGCGGAACCCTGAGTCTCCAGAGGCCGCTCGCGAGGGGCCCCCCGTCGCCGTCGGCCCCTCCTCTCGAAAGGGGGGTCCAATCCCCTTCCTGAATGCCATCGCAATCCCTACATTCCCTCACACCTCCAGAGCGGGACTCTCGCCTCTCCTGAGGTTCGAGAAGAGGCCCCAAGGGGCCAGTTCCGGCCGCAAGACCAAAGGTCCCCGAGGAACCCCCATCGGCAAGCGAGTCCAGTTCCCTGGACGTGAGGCGAGGGGAAGCCCAGCAGCCCCTGGCGATGTCAAAGGAGGCCTGGACTTCTCAGAGGCAACAAGAGAGGCTCCCCGAGGCGCCACGCCCCCGATTCAGAGAGGCCACCCCCGCTTCCCCCTGCGCCGCGCGGAAAAGCACGACCTTCGCCCCTGCATTCGAGGGGAAGCCCGATTGCCCTTGGCTGTGACCGGAGAGAAAGGCTGAGTCCCCTCGACTCCCTGGAGGCCACCCCACAGGTGCCAGTTATACCTGTCCCCTCCCCCCCTCCGGGGACCCCCCGAGGGTCCTAGCTCCATGCCTGACGCGGACCCAGGGCGCTGCAGCGCCTCCTGGCGAATCCCGAGGCTGCTCGGGCCCCTGTCCGCTCGAAAGGAGGCATGGCGACCCCGCTGGGCTAACGGGGGAGACGGGCCGGGGTACCCGCCGCAACTCGAGAATGCACCGCCGCAAGTCGAGAACACCCCCGTGAGGCCACGCCCATAGAGGGAGGAGGCGCTTTTCCCTTGCAGGGCATGGAGAGCATGCCCCGGCACCTGTTCCGGCTCCGAACGGGGCTTGACTCCTTGCGGGCGACTCCAGGTGTCCCCCGAGATCCCCGGGCCAACCTGCCAAGAAAGCGGGGCTTCCCGCCACACCGCGAGGGCGTCCCCCGGGCCCCCCTCCTTGCGAGACGGGGCCCTTGGGATCTGCAGCGACTCGAGAGCCGTCCTGCCTTCTCTCTGGCGCTGCAACGGAGGCTGGACTCCCTCTAGGCGCCCCCAGAGGTTCCCTGGGATACCCGTGTCCCACAGGCGAGCGGAACCCTGAGTCTCCAGAGGCCGCTCGCGAGGGGCCCCCCGTCGCCGTCGGCCCCTCCTCTCGAAAGGGGGGTCCAATCCCCTTCCTGAATGCCATCGCAATCCCTACATTCCCTCGCACCTCCAGAGCGGGACTCTCGCCTCTCCTGAGGTTCGAGAAGAGGCCCCAAGGGGCCAGTTCCGGCCGCAAGACCAAAGGTCCCCGAGGAACCCCCATCGGCAAGCGAGTCCAGTTCCCTGGACGTGAGGCGAGGGGAAGCCCAGCAGCCCCTGGCGATGTCAAAGGAGGCCTGGACTTCTCAGAGGCAACAAGAGAGGCTCCCCGAGGCGCCACGCCCCCGATTCAGAGAGGCCACCCCCGCTTCCCCCTGCGCCGCCGTGTGCGCCTTCTATATCATAACCCGCCACAGGTGCCACGTTTATAAACAATATACAACCTGTCCCCTCCCCCCCTAATCAACAAGGGGACAACCCCGAGGTCCATAGCTCCATGCCTGACGCGGTACCCAGGGCGCGCAGCGCCTCCTGGACGAATATACCGACGGCTGCTCGGGCCCCTGACCGCTGATCGAAACGTGAGGCATGGCGACCCCCGGCCCGCTGGGCTAACGGGGGAGACGGATCCCGGGGTACCCGCCCCAGCCAACCTCGAGAATGCACCGTCCGAACAAACGCTCCAGAACACCCCCGTGGAAGGCCACCGCCCCAATAAACTCATGGGGAGAGGCGCTTTTTCCCCATGCGAGGCATGGAGAAGCATGGCCCCGGCAACCTGTATCCGGCTGCCTCGTCCGAATCCAGGACGCTTGAACTCCTTGCGGGCGACTCCAGGTATGTCCCAGCGCCTGTCCCGCACGAGATCCCCGTGTGCCAACCTGCCAAAGACTAAGCGGCCAAGGCTTCCGCCCACACCCATAATACCCGCTGAGGGGCTTCCTCCCCCGTGGCCTTCCCCTCCTTGCGGAGACGGGGCCCTTGGGCCATCTGCACGTTCGACGCGACGATCCGTCGTGCCAACTCATCCGGGCGCTGCAAAAAACACGTGAGGCTGGGAATCCCTCTAGGCGCCCCCCGGTAACCCAACTGCGTTGGATACCCGTCGTCACCGTCGAATTGGAACCCTGAATCTCCAGAGGCCGCTGGCGAGGGGCCACACCGTCGCCGTCCGGCCCTCCTCTCGAAAGGGGGGTCCCAATCCCCTTCCTGAGATGCCATTCGCAATCCCTACATTCCCTCGCAACTCCAGAGCGGGAACTCTCTCTCCTCGCTAACATCTAAAATCTGAGGAGTGCGATAAGAGGCCCCACAGGGGATGTTCCGGCCACACAGACCAAAGGTTTGCGTGGAGGGTTGCCCCCGAGGAACCCCCATCGGCAAGTGAGTCCAGTTCGCCTGTGCCGTGAGTCTAGGGTGAAGCCCCCAGGCAAAGCCACCTGGCGATGTCAAAGGAGAAGCCCTGGATTTCTCACGCGCAAACAGAGGGCTGCCCCGAGGCTGGCCACGCGCCCGTATTCAATGAGGCCACCCCAGCAGCTTCCCCCCCCCTGAGGCCCGCCGGAAAAGCACGACCTTCGCCCCAACCCCTGAAGTTCGAGGGAGCCCGATTGCCCTTGGCTGTGACCAGGCAAGAGAAAGGCTGAGTCATCCTCGACCTCCCTGGAGGCCACACCCACCGGTGCCAGTTCATACCTGTCACCTCTACCACCCTCCGGGGGACCCAACCCCCCCGAAGGGTTTCCTAGCTCAGTTCCTGATGCGGCGACCTCAGTTGCGCTGGTACGCGCCCTTCCCGTGGCGAAAGTCCCGAGAGCTGCTGCCGCCACCAACGGACCCAAAACCAAACACTAAAAAAAACTGTGCTCGCACTGAAGGCAGGCATGGCGACCCCGTCGTGGGCTAACGGGGTTTCTCGTGTCCCGTTGTACCCCGATACGCAACTCGAGAATGCACCCGTCCGCCGCAAGTCCACACAGACACTACCGCCACACACGTGAAGTGCCACCGTACACGATAAGGGAGGAGATAGCGCGAGCTTTTATACCCTTGCAGGGCATGGAAGAGCATGCCCCCCGGCACCATGATTACTGGGCTTTCCAGCGAGACGGGGCTTGACTCCATTGGGGGCGAGTCCAGGTGTCGCCCCCGAGATCCCCTGGACCAACCTGCCCAGAGATAAATTGGCGGCTTCCTAGCCAACTAAACTCTATGAAAAAACCCGGGGGCGTTCCCCCTGGCTCCCCTCCTTGCATGACATTGGGCCCCTTGGGATCTGCAGTCTAACTTCCCGAGAGTAAGCTCGGCCTACACCTTCACTCTGCTTGCGCTAACCCTGCAAACAAACAAAACCGGTAGGAACACTGGGAACATCCCCTTCTAGGGGTCCACACCAGAGGCTCCTCTGTGGATCAAAAACCCCGTGTCCACGAGCGTGAGCGGAACCCAAGAAAACCACTCCAGCGGAGGCAGACTGCATAATTCGCAAGAGCGGCCCCACCATCGCCGATCGGCCCCCATACCTCTCAGAAAGGAGGGGTCCAATCACCCTTCCTGAATGCGCCATCAACAATAACCCACTACATTCAGCCTCGCAACACCTTGCAGAGCGCGGACTCACGCCTCATCCTGAGGTATCGAGAAGAGACAGCCCCCATGGGGCCAGTTCCGGCCGCAAGACCAATGGTCTCCCCGAGGAACAAAACCTCCCCATCGGCAAGCGAGTCAGCGTAACACCCACTTGGACGTGAGGCTAGGGTGAAGCCCAGCAGCCTCACTGGCGATGTCAAAGGAAGGCCTGGACTAATGGAGGCAAACAATGAGGAGGGTCCCCGAGGGCGCGCTCGCCCCCCACAAAGGATTCAAAGACAAGAGGCCCCCCCTGCTCTCCCCCTGCGCCATAGCGGAAAAGCACTGACCGTCGCCCGTCGCAATCGCGGGGAAGCCCGAATGCCCTTGGCTGTGTACGGTAAGAAAGGGTTGAGTCCCCTCGACTCCCTGGAGCCACCCCACAGGTGCCACAGTTATCACCTGTCTCCCTTCTCCCCCGCAAAACTCCGGAGGACCAACCCGAGGGTCCTAGCTCCATGCATGACGTCGGACTCCAGGGCGCCTGCAGCTTCTTCCTGGCGAATCCCCGAGCGTGCTCGATACTGAAAATCCCAGTGAACAGCCTAAAATACTGCTCCGCATCGAAAGGATGCATGAAGCGACCCGCTGGGCCTAACGGGGCGAGACCGGGCCGGGGTACCCGACGCAACCTCCTGAGATTGCACCGCCAGCAAGGTGAGGAACACACCCCGCGTAGACAGCGCCCACGCCCTATACAGGAGTGAGGAGGCGGTTTTCCTCCCTTTGCAGGGCATGGAGAGCATGCCCTGGCACTTGTTTCCGGCTCCGAAACGGTGTTGTCTCCTTGCGCGGCGACTCCAAGGTGTCCCCCGAGATCCCCGGCGCCAGTTTGCCAAGAAAGCGGGGCTTCCCGCCACAAAACGCGAGGGGCGTCCCTCGGGCCCCCCTCCTTGCGAGGAACACCCGGGCCCTGGAGATCTGCAGCGACGGCGGGAGCCGCCTGCCTTCTCTCTGGCCGCTGCAAACGGAGGCTTAACTCCCTTCTAGGCGCCCCCCAGAGGTTCCCCTGGGATACCCGTTCCCACAGGCGAGCGGAACCCTGAGTCTCCAAGGGACGCTCGCGAGGGGCCCCCCGTCGCCGTCGGCCCCTTCCTCTCGAAAGGGGGGGTCAATCCCCTTCCTGAATGCCATCGCAATCCCTACATTCCATCGCACACTTCCTACCAGCGGGGACTCTCCGCCTCTCCTGAGGTTCGAGTAAGAGGCCCCAAGGGGCCAGTTCCGGCCGCGAAGACCAAAGGTCCCCGAGGGAACCCCCATCGGGCAAGCGAGTCCAGTTTCCTGGACGTGAGGCGAGGGGCCAACGCCCAGCACGCCCCTGCGATGTCAAATGAGGGCCTGGACTTCTCAGAGGCAACAAGAGAGGCTGCCCCGATGCGCCACGCCCACCGATTCGAGAGGGGCACCGCCTGCTTCCCCCTGCGCCGCGCGGGAAAAGCACGACCTTCGCCCCTGCATTCGAGGGGAAGCCCGATTGCCCTTAGGCTGTGTGACCGGAGAGAAAGGCTGAGTCCCCTCGACTCCCTGGAGGCCACCCCACAGGTGCCAGTTATACCTGTCCCCTCCTCCCTCCGGGGACCCCCGAGGGTCCTAGCTCCCATGCCTGAGAAACGCGGACTGCAGGCGGCTGGCAAAGCGCCACCTGAGCGATTCCGAGGCTGCCACGTAGCTCCCGGTGCCGCTTCGAAAAGAGGCATGGCGACCCCCGCTGGGCTAACGGGGGAGACCCGGGCCGGGGTACCCGCGCAGCAACTATTCGAGAATGCAAACCGCCTCAAGTCTGAGAACACACCCCGTGAGGCACGAGCCCATAGAGGGAGGAGGCGCTTTCCCTTGCAGGGCATGGAGAGCATGCCCTCGGCACCTGTACCGGCTCCGAACGGGGCTTGACTCCTTGCGGGTGCGACTCCAGTGTTTTCCCCCGAGATCCCCGGGCCAACCTGCCAAGAAAGCGGGGCATCCCGCCACACCACCGCGAGTGCGTCCCCCGGGCCCCCCCTCCTTCGAGACGGGGCCCGTTGGGATCTGCAGCGACGCGGAGAGCCAGTCCTTCCTTCCGCTCTGGCGCTGCAACGGAGGCTGGACTCCCCTCTAGGCGCCCCCAGAGTTCCCTGGGATACCCGTCGTCCACAGGCGAAGCGGAACCCTGAGTCTCCATGAGGCCGCTTCGCGAGGGGCCCCCCGTCGCCGTCGCCCCTCCTCTCGAAAGGGGTCCAATCCCCTTCCTGAATGCCATCGCAATCCCTACATTCCCTCGCACCTCCAGAGCGGGACTCTCGCCTCTCCTGAGGTTCGGAGAAGAGGCCCCAAGGCCATTCCGACCGCAAGACCAAAGGTCCTTCCGAGAACCCCCATCGGCAAGCGTGAGTCCAGTTCCCTGGACGTGAGGCGATGGGAAGCCCAGCAGCCCCTGGCGATGTCAAAGGAGGCCTGGACTTTCTCAGGAGGCAACAAGAGAGGCTCTCCCCGAGCGCGCCACGCCCCCAGAATCAGAGAGGCCACCCCCGCTTCCCCCCTGCGCGCCGCGGAAAAGCACGACCTTCGCCCGCATTCGAGGGAAGCCCAGATTGCCCTTGCTGTGACCGAAGAGAAAGGCTGAGTCCCCATCGGACTCCTAGGTGGCCACCCCCACAGGTGCCATTTATACCTGTCCCCTCCCCCCTACGGGGACCCCGAGGGTCCTAGCTCCATGCCTGACGCGGACGCCAGGGCGCTGCAGCGCCT